>JBANCZ010001298.1:0-22844 GCA_037040025.1 Sphaerogastrella javana | reverse complement strand
CCCCCCCCCCCCCCCCCCCCCCCCCCCCCCCCCCCCCCCCCCCCCCCCCCCCCCCCCCCCCCCCCCCCCCCCCCCTTAATTTGCTTTTTTTTTGCGTGTGGTATTTTAGGGTTTTCTGTAATTTTTGTATATTTTTTGTTTGTGGTTTTTGTGGTTGCGGCAAACATCAATTAGTTGGGCTCAGTTTAATTAGGAAACGGGCTAAATATAATTGAAAAAGCTCGACGCGCTGTCACTTAGCAAATCCAGCCGCAAATTTAAGCCATGTAAGCGTGTGAAAGAGGCTAAAAGGGAAGGGCAAAAAGCAGAAGGTGAGAAACGTTGGGCTAAAGGTGCAAGGAGGAGGAAGAAGTGTGAGAAGCTGCCAGTGTGGGCGGCAGCATTGACAAGGAGGGGGCTTCAACAGGTGCTGCTGTTATGCTCAAATTGAAAAAAAAATACACACACACAAATACACACACACACAAATACACACACACACAAATACACACTCATACACACACAGAGAAACGTAGGCAGTATGTATATGCGCGTGGCAATGTGGCAAGTAAATAAGTGTGGCACATCCACGCCCACCACCTATTGATGGGCAGGTGAGAGTGTTAAGGGGAGCGGGTGTTAGGGGGGTAGGTGCGATGGCAAAGCATCGACCCGCCACTAAGCACACACGTCAAGCGGAAATGACGACGACGACAACGACGACGACGACGTCGCTTGGTTTTGGCTTCATTTTCATTGTTTAACGCAAGTTAAAACACCGCAGACTCTTTGCCATTGTTGCTCCTCTTCTTGCTGCTGTTGTTGTTGTTGTTTTTCTTATTGCTGTTGTTGCTATTGTTGTTGTTGTTGCTCTGTTAGCCATGCCGAAACGCAAATGAATGCCACATGACGAAGACAGAAAAAATGTGAGCTTGGCTAAGCTTGACAAAAACAAATACAGAGAGAGAAGGGGAAAATGAGAGAGAGAGGTAGAGAGAGAGAGAGAGAGAGAGGTAGAGAGAGAAAAAGAGAAGGAGAGTGGGAGAGGGAGAGAGGGAAAAAGAGAAGGAGAGAGGGAGAGGGAGAGAGAGATTAGAAGTGAGTGAGAAAGCAACAAAAAGTGAGAAACAAATGAATGAAAAGTAAAAATGTTCGTGTATTTGTAGCTTTTTTTCTTCCTTATTTATTTTTTCGTTTTTTTCGCATTTTTGTTTCTTTTTTGCTGTTTTTTTTTTGTTTTTTTTTTTTATTTTTTTTTTTGTTATATTTTTTTTTGTTCGCATTTCCGTCGCGAATTTTGCCGTGACTTAATTGCTGCTGCCCTGGTCTACCGCTTGCTGCAGCCCTCGCTCTCATTTCCTTATACTAACACCCTCTATGTATGTATGTGTGTGAGTGTGTGTGTGTTTGTGTGTATGTGTGGTATACAAATCCGCGCTTTTGATGCTTTTTTGAGTTTTAAGCTAGTGTGGGCGCAGGTGTAGGTGTATTACGCGTGTATGTTTGTGTGCTTCGAATCGTTTTTAATACCCTGCAAACTAATAGCGTTGAAAGAGTATATGGTGTACCACTGCATTAACTATAAAACACAGTAAAAGCTTCTGCATATAAATAAATGCACATTCGATTCTAAAACGATCTATAGAACCATTAGCAATAGGCAAAAATTAGACCTTGTATAAAACTTGATTAAATAATTGTGAATAAGCAACTAAATACATATAAAAAAAATACAAAAATAAACTAAATATAGAAAAAAAAGAGTTATGCAGCATAATTAGCTGATTCCATATCAAATTTTTAACTATCGATAGTTCAGTAAATCGATATATTAATAACTTTTTTAATTTTAAGTACAATTTTCAAATGTTCGCCTGGTGTAGGCGAAAAAATCAAAAAAGAAGCCTACGGAGGCGTGGCAGACCCCACAAAGTTTATATATTCTCGATCAGGACGAGCAGCTGAGTCGATTGACCCATATCCGGAGCCATGTCCGGAAGCCGCTAATTCAGAAAATCGGTCAAAATCGACGAAATCGTCAAATCTCGTTCGGTCGGAAAATGGCGAAACTCGAACGGGAGAGGGGGTAAATTTTGGCTCAATCGACTGCGCATCTCTTCCTGATCGAGAGTATATATACTTTGTGGGGTCTGCCACGCCTCCTTCTGCCTCTTTTTTTCGCTTTCACCAAGAAATTTCGAGGGTGCACTAAGAGTTTGCTGCAACTGCAAATTATAGCATACTTTTCTGCATGCTTTTTCATTAAGCTCAAACCAAAAGTTTTGCAGGCTGCTGCTGCTGCTGCGTACTGCTACTTCTGTTTGCTGCTGCTGCTGCTGTTGTTGCTGTTGTTGCTCTTGTTGTTTCTTTTCTTTTTTGTTTTATTTTTGTTGCTGCTGCGGCTTTATTTAAAAATTGTTGTCGTGTTGCTTTTGTCGCTGTTTAATCTGCGCCAAGCACGCGATTTCTTTCAAAACGTTTGCACGTCGCGCCGCCAGTGGGCGCACTCAGTGCGCCGCGTTTCCTTCCAACTTTTGCGCTAATATATGTGAGAATTCCGGCAACAGTCAAGCAACAGCCTTTTCCTAAATATACAATTCTACACAAACACACACAAACAAACACACACATACACATACACATACACATGCATGTATATACATATTCATGTGTGTGTGTTTGTGCTCACATTGTCGCTGCTTAAAAGCGATTTGCATGCAAATGCGACGCTGCGCTGCCTTTTTCTGCCGTTTCTGCCTTTTGCTGCCTTTATTTGGTTTTGCTTTTCTTTTTTGCACTTGCTTTATTTTTACACACCGCCAATTAAAAACAATGTATGTGTGTGTGTGTGTGTGTGTGTGCATGTTTGTTTGACACTATTTTTAGCTGTTGTTGAAATTAAAATAAATGCAACAATGGCAAGTTAATTTGATTGTGCGACGGTGGCCGACATTCAACAACTTTTTTTTCGCTTCATTTCTTCTTTTAAGGCCCGGCACTAAAAACTATAAAAGGGTTCATTAAGTTTTATAAAAAAAATAACACACCGTCACCCCCCTATCAGAACTTGTTCAATTCGTCGCTTAGACGAGACTGAGCATAAGAATGAACGAAATTGCATTGCGAGCTGAGCGAAAGCTGTGAATGGAAGTGTGAAAGCTCAGAGAGTGGGATCGCTTGGATTGGAGAGAGAAGCAGAGCGAGAGAGAGAGAGAGTGCGTGCTCTTTATTAATACATACGCATGTACATGAAGCATATTGAAGCAGCATGCTGTCTCTCTCTCTATCATGCATACTTGCATACACTGAAGTAATGCATGTACGCACACACATGCATACATGATATTTGAGCAGTATGTTGTCTCTCTTTAGCATACTTTCTGCAAATGGCAGCGCCAAGGCACATGTATAAAAGCAATTTCTCTTTCTATCATGCTATTCTGCACATTACAGCTCTTACTCTTGGAACTTTTGGTATTAACTTTTAGCAGTTCGATTGTCGGTTATATTCGACTCTTCCGCTCACATAAAATTGGTCAGATTTTTTGCTACTAACAATTTTTAATGGAAGTTTTGTCGTTGTCGCCTTGTTTTGGCCATTTTTTGTTGTTGTTTTGTATGCATATATAAAATGCACTTTAAATGCAAACTATACGCTGACATGATGATATTTTTAGTATTAATGCAATAAATATATATAATCTGACTAAATTTACATTTATTATTTAATACAGATTTACTATACATATGTATATGAAATTAATAGACGTCAAGCAATTAAAATCAAATAGAAATCGATCTAATAGATTAAAAACGTAAAAATATATATAATGAAAAATTATTATAAATTAGAACGATAGATTTACAGTTATACACATAGACAGTTGTCTTTAATTTAAAGGTTTATATTTAAAGGTTTATATTTAATTAAAAGCTCTTCTCATTGAGAGTATTTTTTATATAAATTGTAACCTATATAAAAATACTGATGATTATATGTATAAATACATTTTCTGGGCCCATTTTTTTTTAAGGTCATACATTTTCAGAACCCCTCTCTCAAACCCCCCTTTGCAACGCCCCTGGTCAATTGATTCCGTTTGCTAAAGAGGCGCAAATTAAATTTGTTGATTCCAAGAACTAAAGTAGACAAAATATTTGGGGCTCACATTTCAATTATGGCAATAAACTTGAATGGCAGACTTTGAACATGTATAGAATATAGAAAATGAAGAAACTGAAAGGGAGAGAGCGAAAGTGAGAGAATGAGTGGGAAATAATAATTAAGCGCATTGAGTGTAGCGTAAATTTTATTGCGGTTCGAATTTCAGACAATAAAACTAAATATGAAACAAAGGAAATAGCCAATGAAGGTATATGGGGAAAATGGGCATTGGAATGTGGGAAGTGGGAAGCAGGAAGAGCGATATGAGAATGTGGAAATGTGGGAATGTGGGAATATGGGAATGTGGGAATGTGGGAATATGGGAAATGGCAAATGGAAATGTCAATGCGAGCAACTGAAATCGAAGAAGCTTTTATAGCAATTGTGAAGTTTGAGACCAGGAAAGCTCCCTGTAGAGAATCTGTATGCATTAAGGCTGCTGCTGCTGCTGATTCTACTGCTGCTTCCAGTTGAAAACATGACAGTTGAGGTTAGTTTTAATGCCACTGAAGCAAAATTCTAGATTCAATGCCCAGTAGAAATGCCATCGCAGTCTTAGAAGATACAGCATTCTTAACACATGCCAAACTTTTCCTTTAACTTTAAGTTTTGCTAAAGGTTTTCATCATTTTTTTTCGGAATTTTTTTTTGTTTTTGGGTTCAGGTCAACGCAATGTTTGAACACGAAACCCAAAGCGGAGAGTCTTAAGCCAAAGCATGCGGTGCATAGCCTGTTGTACTTGGGTCAAACGCTTGATAAAAATACCAAATGGGGGGCACAAACACACACACAAACACTGACACACTCACACTCACACACATACATCTTCTACCCCCTCCTCTCACACACTACGTGAGCTTCTTGTGTGCGCCTTTTGCCTTCGAAACAAAGCGCAAATGAGCGAAGCTTTACGCTGTCGAAGCCGCTGCCTCTGCCGCCGCTGTCGACGCTGCCTCTACCTCTGCCTCTGCTCGCAGCTCTGCTCACTGCTCGCTGCGTGCTTTGCCTGCGCAAAAAGGTAAACACATAAAAATTTGTTGCTGCGGCCGACCTGAATGGTTGGGCGCTGCGCACAGTGGGGCCAGCCATGAGCAAAAATGGACAAAAGCTGTAGATCAAATTTGAAGACATAAATGGAAATTTGAGTAATAGAGAAAAAGTACAATACAATATACGAAATTAAAAAATACTAATAATAATAATAATATAATCAAATATATAAATTGATAAAATAAAATATAAAAAAAAATTAAAATTAAAAAGGTACAAGAAAAAAGAAAAAATAGATTAAATTAAGAAAATGCATACAAAAAAAAAAAAGAATTTAAAATAAGTTAAATAAATAAAAAATAAATAAAAATAATAATATGTAATGCAATTGAAAATAAATAAAATTAAAATATAAATAATAAGTTTCAAAATAGAAAAAATAAATATAATATAAAATTCTTTAAAAAAAATATACTTATAACAAATACATTTTCTTTACCTAAAATTAGATTTTCACTCCCAATAAATTAAATTGAAAAGTTCTCAATGGCAGAGCAAAGAATTCGTATAGTTTTCGGTGTGGTGGTACCACTGTGCCAACGGCTCAAGGGGTCAGGTGGACGAGGTCACAACAAACAGACACTAAAAGTCACAACAAACACAACAGCAACAACAACAACAACAGAAGGCAGACTGAGCGAACAGGTGAAAGGTGGCCGACACAGCGAAAGAGAGTGCAAGGGAGAGAGGTGGAGAATGGGCGAGTGAGCAAGAGAGTACTTTAGTATGTGTGTGAGTGTGTGTGTGTGTGTGTGTGTCTGCTTAATATAGAGAAAGCGAGAAAAAATTTTGTTTTGTTGTCATTTGCAGCGTGCGGCCTGAAAGTATGCTACATTATAATTTTAGTGTGTCAATTGTGTGCGAGTGTGTGTGTGTGAGAGAGAGTGTGTGTGAGTGTTTGCCAGTCACGTAGCAGTTCAAACTTTCTCTCTCGCTCTCTCTCTCTCCCTCTCTCTCTCTCTGTATGTGTGTGTGTGTGTGCACTGTAATTGGCGTTTAAGGCTTTGACGTCAAACCCAAATAATAATCGTTCGCACTTTTGTTGCCCCTTGGGCCACGCCCCATTTGGCCACCTTTTGTTTTGCGTCTTAACACATTTTCTTGCCTGCAATACTTGGCTTGTGGCTTACCAAAAAATAAAAATAAAATATAAAAGAAAAGCCATACATGATAATAATGAACACACATGTGCTTAAGTGTGAGTGAAGGTGAGTGTGTGTGTGTGTGTGTGTGTAAGTTTGAGGCAATAGTTTAACCTTCTTCTTCTCCTTCTTCTCCTCCTCATTCTTCTTATCCTTCTTCTTCTTCTCCCTCTTCTCCTACAGCTTCTCCTCCTTCTTCTCCTCCTTCTTCACCACCTTCTTCTTATCCTTCTTCTTCTTCTTCTCCCTCTTCTCCTACTGCTTCTATACCTTCTTCTCCTCGTTCTTCTCCTACTCCACGTTCTTCTCCTCCTACTCCACCTTCTCCTCCTCGTTCTTCTCCACCTTCTCCTCCTTCTTCTTCTCCTCCTTCTCCCTCTTCTCCTACTGCTTCTGCCACTTTGTTTGCTGCTCGTTCAACTGCGTTTGCCTTTGACCTTTAAGCAAAGCAATTAAAATAATTAGAATTACAATTTGCAATTGACACGTAAAGAGACAGAGAGACAAAGAGACAAACAGAAAGACGTAGATATAAAACAAAGCTAAAGCTAAAGCTGCAAAGAGAGAGAAAGAGAGAGAGAAAGGGAGACAGTCACACATTCTATGCTTTATTTGGCAAGATTATGATTACTCTGTCCCAAAGCACATCATTAATTTATAAAATTCCAAAAAATATATAAAAAATTAAAAAAAAAACAAGAAGAAAAGCAACAAAGCAGCAGCAACAACAACAACAATAGCAGCAACTGTTGGTAGGAACAAAATGTTGCTGCGGGGCATAAAACTCATTTAAAATGTATCTAATGTTGCCTACATTAATTACAATAATCTCGCTTCTCTTCCCCCCTCCCTCCAGCGTATTTTCATCGTATTCCTTTTCCTGGTATTCTCCTTTAAAATTTTATTGAAATCTTCGTTAAGTTCATAAATTGTTTCGTCTTCAATTAAAGCATAATTAAGCTGCGCATGAATTTTTAGCACATTCAATTGAGTGAGCTTTTTTTGCGAGTGAGCTTTTTTTTGGGAGTAAACTTTTTTTGGGGGAAGTGAGCTTTTTTCTTCGGAGAGTTTCATTTTCGGTGCTCTTTTGTCGCTTCGCTATTTTTTTTTTTTTTTTTGGCTTTGGGAGCGGGAAAGTTTTAATGGGTTTCACTTTTCGGCTAAGGCTTTTCACGCGTTTTCCAGCTCACTTTTCGCTTTTTAATTGCCAATTAAGAAGTTTAACTAGCAACAATCCCCTTCTCCTCCTCCCCTCTTTGGCATCATCATATTTTATGCATAATAAATGCGTTGCATCGATTGGTTATTGTTGTTGTTGTTTTTCTTTTTGTTGTTGTTATTTGTGTCTCCTCTTTGTGTGTTATTTTTATGCCAATAAGCGTGACAAGGACACCAAAAAGCAAAAGCCAAAAATATCAACAAAAAATAACGCGAAGCGCCAACACGCGTTAACAAAATCATTTAATTTGGCAAAAAAAAAAAGGAAGGAAAATATGAGTAAGCAGCAAAGAGAAGCGCAGGAAAATAAATGAGCGAGGAGACATTGAAAAAAAAAAGAAAGATACATCGAAGAGCAAATGCTCTATAAATGTGTGCAGTCTGTGAAAAACGTACCAGGATTGGATTCATCTTCGATATTCCCGGTCTAGAGATCAATAGGGAGTTTTACTTGATCGCACTTCGGCCCTTGCTTGAAAGAATTTGGAAAAAACGAACGGAATTGTGGGTAAACAAGTCGTGGATTCTCGGGGATTTCATGCGGACAACGCGCCCTTGCATTGAGCTACCATTGTGAACGAATACAAGGTCAAAAACACCATAAATACCACCGAAGAAGCTCCGTATTTGACAGATTAAGCCCCGTGCGACTTCTTTTTGTTATCTCGATTCAAGATGCCGATCCTTTAAGCCCTTTTCAGCACCATTGAAGACATACAAAACTCGGCACGGAAATTGAAGGCTATCCCGGAAAACGTCTATAGAAAATGTTTCAAAGACTGCCAGAATCACTTACATATGTGTATTGCCTCTAATGGGGACTACTTCGAAGGCGACAAAATAAATTTGGATGGTTAAATGGAAAATGTGTGTTTTATTAACCCAGTCCCGGTACTTTTTTGACAGAAGGTATATACCTTATAAATATACCATATAAATGGACTCACTAAAAACTGTTCATTCTGGCTAAATATACCCTGTAGAGGCATACATTAAGCTTGCAGCAATACTTATACCCTTTTAGCTTAGGGTATAAATATGAGTTTCCACAGCACAAGCAAAGCTTAAAGGAATAGAGAGAGGGAGCAAGCGAAAGAAGGAAAGAGGGAGGGAGGGAGAGAGGAAGAGAGAGAAGGAGAGGCAAAGAGTGAGAAAGGAAAGCAACAGCAAGAGAGGCAGCCATCTGCAGAAAGACAGCGAAACGGGAATAGAGAAACAGAACGTAAGGAATATTTTCGCATGCTTTATATGCGTGCTAAAAATAGAATATGCCTGCCAAGGGGCACACCCAAAAAGCAACAAAAAAAGAAGAAGAACAAAAAGGAAAAAAACAACAAAAAAGTAAGAGCAAAAAACGAAGAAACAGAAAATAATATAAAGAGCGTTGAAGTGGGCTACTTGTAGGCAAAGAGAGCGTGGGAAGAGAGCGCAGGGGGCGTGCGTTAGACGGCGCAAAGGCGCAAAAAGAGAAAACTGGAAGAGGCAAGTGTGAAGCGGAGAGGGGAGAGCGGAGAGCGGAGAACTGTGGAAATGGTAAATGGAGATCTGGGGCCTGAGCGAAAGACAAGACAAGATTACAAATGTGTAAGCAGCAATTCCCAAAAGTTTTACACTGCCAAAGAGAGAGGGAGAGTAAGAGAGAGCGAGAGTAAGAGAGAGAGCGAGAGTAAGAGAGTGGGCATGTGTGTGATTGTGATTGTATGTGTGTGTGTTTTGTGTGTGTATGTGTGTGTGTGTGTGTGTGTATCTGTGCGAACAGACGAGGCATATCAAACTGTTGATGGTTTGTTGCTTCTTTATTTGCCTCGGTTTTGTTTTTGTTTGTTGCTATATTTGGCCATTTTGTCCTTGCTGCTGCTGCTGCTGCTGTTGCTGTTGCTGTTGCCATTGTTATGCTTTTGTCTTATGGCTGTTGCCAGACGCCACACACACACTCACACACACACACACACACACATGCTTAAACATATACTCATAGAACGTGTGTGTGTGTAGGCCTGCCCTGGCCGCGCCTTAAAACTTGTTCTTGTTTTTGTTGTTTGTTGTGTGTGTATTTCGAAAGCTCAAGCTAATTAAAATATATGTATACATATATATATATAGTATATAGGTAAATCCTACATATGTGTATATACTATACACATCTCTATATTGGCATTTTCCTTACTAAATTGTGAACTGTTGAAAGCCATTGGCATTTTCATTGGCTTGGCCAGATTAAGTCAAATTGGCCAAACTGCCTTGCAAATTGCCCCTTTGAGTCCCCACTTTTCCTCTCTATCTCTCTCTCTCCCTCTCTCTCTCCTTTTCTCTCTTTCTTTCTGTGTGTTTCTTTAGCCCCAATCTTAATTTCATCAGACAGTTGTTATTTTTGATTTTTGGCCTAAGCTTTGAATGCCAAGGTCAAACTGTCAGCTTACATTTAATTAATTTCATTTTAATCACATGCTATAAACATAAATTCATTTGCAAATATATTTTATAAATATTTAGGCATTTAACTTATGCGTAGGAAAGCTTTCTTAATTAGAGTTTGTTATTAGAGAAACTCACACACACAACTTCCCCTTGTGAACTTCTTGCATTCGCTGTTCAAGCGAGACTGAAACTGCACGAAGAAACGAAATGCATTATAAGCAGAGTCAAGGCTGTGAGAGGCAGCGCAAGGTGAGCTTTATGGCAAATGGGAAAGAGAGTCGATCGCCTAGCCGAACAACAGAGCTGAAGAGAGAGAGAGAACGCTTGCATGCTGAGTGCATGTGTGAATCTGTTGTACGTTGTTGTTTTTTCTGGCCAACAGAGGGCGCTGTGTTGCTGTTTGATTGATATCAAATGTCTTGATTTTACATATTTTCTTTTTGTAAAACGACAACAAATTGGAATTTGTGTAATATGCACTCATCATCATTAAATATGAGCAAGCATAAGAATACTTTGATGGTGCTCATAAAACCAACAGCAGCAGCACAAGCACAACTTACTTTTCAGCACATAAAAATAAGCGAAAGAGAAGTAAAAAGAAAAAAAAGAAGAATAACTGCCAAACGAGATGGCCATAAACTACAGAGTATGAACTAAAGCCGAAGCGCAGACCCAAACCCAAGCGCAGACCTAAACCCAAATGTTGACTGCGAGTCAACTTGGCCAAATTGAAAACACACACACACACACACATATCAGCATATACGTATGTGTGTGTGTGTTTGTGTGTGTGGCAAGCCTTTGATATGTGTATTAGAAAATGCAAAATGCTCTTAGCATGTTCGTGCGTGAGTGGCACAGCAAGTGGACAGCCCCAATTTGCATATTAAGTGCTGATGTTTCCTTTTTCCTTTTGCCAGTTTCCTCCCATTTTTTGTTCCCCCTCTCTCTCTCTTTCTTACTCTCTCTCTGTATCCCTAGCACAGGCTTTTAACCATGCACATAAATAAGGCACAACATACACTATATTCACTATGAATACATTTATTTATGACTGTGTGTGTGGGGGGGAGGAGGGGGCTTATGTGTGTGAGTGCGATGAAATGCTCTATTAATTTCCCCAACATAACTTTAACTTATGAAGAGACCTAGATATATAATAAGCATAGGCAGTTCAATGAGTTTGTGACTTTAGGTATTTAAAGTATAATAATAATATAATATAATATATTATAATATAATATCAATATAATAATAATATAATATATATACACAAAATAATATAATAATATTATATAGGGTTAATTTTTTAAATTCCTATAAGAACAATTTAGATATTAAAAGACTCTCTAGAATTCTCTACATATTTAAAGACTCCATATATTTAAAAGCTGCTTCCCATACACAAAACCCAAAGATATTTTCATATATTCGTGATTTTCTTTATTTTCTATTTATGTTTGATATTGTAGTAAATGTCAAATTGTGGGAAATATTAAGCGAGGCTGCAAGCGAATTGTCTTTGTGGTTCTCCAATTAACTATCCAGGCAGGAAATAAAATCTGAACTTATTCAATTACAAGGCTTTGTACAGTGGGTGTAATACACGCACACACTCACGCACATTCACACGCGAACACACATACACACGCATCGCTCACGCACTCATTCATAAACAAATATGGCTGCAAGGCGCCACATGCCAAAGCCAGAGCGCCACCTAGCGGCAGATCAACGCCCTAAATGAAAAGCTAAAGAGTGAGGGGGAGAGGGAGAGAAAGTGAGAGGCTAAGGAATATGCTCTACATTAAAAAAAAAAAAACATTTAAAATGCTCTTAGAAAATGTATATTTATATTTTCCTAAAACAGCTAAAAATTGCGCATATAACGAAAAAAAAAGATATTTTATTAAATTTTTTTTATTATTATATATCTTTAAGCTACTGCGAGAGAGTGTATAAAGTGCTGTAATATAATAAAACACAGGCCCCAGGGCAGACAGAAAATTTCCATTAGGTAATATATAGATGCTGCTACCGTATGCATGTGGGAGCAAAACAACAAATAAAAACAAAAACAACAACAAATAAAAACAAAGGAAAATGCAAAAAAGTTAAAAGCGAAAAAGCGTAAAGAATTGAAAATATGCTACAAATAATTGAAGCTAGCGAAAAATGAGACAAAGAGAAAAAACATCTGAGATCACACACAAACACACACACTTACTCACCGAAAGAGAGCCTGTAAAAAATTACTGTAATACGAAATGAGAAATAAGAAATACGAAATTGCAAAATGGTAGTCCAGGTAGTCCTAAAATAATACACGCAGACAAATTTTCATAGCAAACATTCGAGTATGAAATTTAATCAAAACCTCATTAGAGAATCCCTTGTAACAAAACACACACACAAAAGAAAACACAAACACACGAAGACACATCCATTATTAGGTGCAGAGGGAGAACAGCATGACTACACCTGGCAAAAATTATGACAGCTAAGCAAAGCTCGGAAGAGCGGAAGAGAGAGGAAGCAAAGAGAGAGAACGAGCCTAAATGAAAGATATGCGTTGACAAAACACAAACGAATCCTCAATTTGTCGTCGAGCAAAGGCAAAGGCAAAGGCAAAGACGCATGCATAGTAAGAGTGAGAGAGTGAGACAAAGATAGAGGCAAAGGCAAAAGCAAAGGCATGGGCAACGGTAAAGGCAAAGGCAGAGGCAATGGCAGCGGCAGAGGCAGCGACAGAGGCAGAGGCGTAGGCATAGGCAAAGGCAGCAGCATAACAAAGACAGAGGCGCAGGCAGAGGCGCAGGTATAGGCTTAGCTAAAGGCAAAGGCAGTGGCAGCGGTAGTGACAGAGGCAAAGGCAGAGGCAGACGCAGCGGCAAAGACAATGAAGCAATCTGAAAGCATGGGCGCAGGCAGAGCCAAAGGCAAAGGCAATAGAAGTTGTACAGTTAGGGCAAAGTGGACAAGGCAAAGAGAGAGAAAGAAAAAGAGAGCGAAATAAATTCAATTCAATTTTTGACAGAGGCTTCTCTATGAAGCGACAGCAAGCAGAGTGAATGTGTCACAGCAAATTGGTTTTCTTTAGGCAACATTTGACGATGCACTCGAAATAAAATACTAACAAAAAATAAATTAAATTAAATTTTAAAAAATTAAAAAAATAAATAAAAATTATTTCATTTATAAAGTATACATATAGTAAAATAGAATTATTCTTTTTTATAGTTTCAAATAATTGAAATTATTTTCTTTTAATAAAATATGATTTGTGTTTATTATTTGTTTATATTACCCATATTGTTTTGCTCAGTGTATTTGGCGAAAGGGGCAACAACTGCTTGGAATGAAACGGCGAAACGGTTGGAGCGCTAAAACGGTAGAAACGGAAGAGCGTGAAACGGGAATGAGCCCATCAATTTTGCAGTTGTCATTTATAAATTTGCTACGTTTTATGCTTTTGTTTTATGCATTCGACCATTTTTGCTATTTACGGCTGAAATATGCATGAGAAAGCTCACTGTGTGTGAGTGTGTCAGTGTCTGTGTGTGTGTGTGTGTGTGGGTGTATTTGTGCATAGGTGTGTGTGTGTGTGTTTGCACGTTAAGACGCAAGTTTAATGTTGCGATTCGCCAGCCAGAACCTCGTTTAGCTTTGCTTCATTCTCTCAATCTCTCTTTCTCTCTTGTTCTCTCTCCTTCTCCTGCCTCTTCTACAGCCTCTTTTGCGCTGGTATTCATCGGCTCTTGTCCCTTTTGTTGCCCCTGCCTCTTCCTCCGCCTCCGCCTCTGACTCTGACTCTGCCTCTGTTTATGTGCGCCACATAAAACTATCAATTTATTGCTGCAAAATCGTTGCGCGCTGTTTCCTTTTGCTGGCGCTTCCTTTAGCTTCCTGCAGACGACGCCCTCACACACACACATACAGAAGAAAGAGAAAGAGAAATAAAGAGAGATACACATATACACACACACACACACTAATACATATGCACTGCAAATGCATTTTGCGCTCTCATTTCGTGGGTTTTGTTATTATTGTTGGCAGCACTTTAGGCGCCAGGCCGACGAGACAACAGGCGTTTCAGCTTTGGCTTTGACTCTCGTTGAGCTGTGTAGATGGTAGTGCATAGGGCGAGGGTAGAGTGAGGGGGAAGGTAGGTGTGTAGGTAGGAGTTGATAGTTTTTATTTTTTTTTTTTGGTAGGGTTTGTGGGCGATGGCAAAGTATTGCTAGCTCGAACTTTGCCACAACAACAAATTTGCAACTTATTTTTGTGGCGAATATTCCATTCACAGCAGCTGCAATTGCGCTCTCTTTCTCTCTCTCTCTCTCTATCTTTCTCTTCATTTCTCACTCTTTCTCTCTTTCGCTTGCTTCGTTTTGACAAAAATAGCAGCATTTACTTTTTGGCTTCGTCTACTTTTGCTCACTCACACACTTCCTCACACTCATTCACTCTTTCGTTACACTCTCTCGCTCATTCGTTATACTCTCTCGCTCTTTCGTTACACTCTCTAGCTCTATCGCTACACTCGCTCTTTGCTGTTCTTTCTCTCTCTCTCTGTCTCTGTTCACTTTGTCTTCCTCTCTTTCTTGCTCTTTCCTTTGCTTGGCTTGGCAACAGCCAAAATCCTTTTTATGCTTTTGATTTTTTGACACTCGACGTGTTGTTGTTTGTTTGTTTGTCATGTCTCGTTGCGTTTTTTGTTGGCCTTCTTCTTGTTCTCGTTGTTGTTGCCGTTGTCTCTGAGTGTCTTAGTGTCAACATGCGTTGACTCTTTCAAGCTTATGTCCTGGCTTATGTGCCAAAGTAACAGGATGTGGCAACTCTGCTACACTTGCACGTGATTTGCATGCATCTCTCTCTTCTCCTCTACCTTTCTATCTTTCTCTCTCCCTCTATATATATACATATATATATAAAATCCAATCACTTGCAAAATATGGAAATCTGTCAACTTGATTTTTTTTTTGATTTTGCCATTTGCATAAGCTGCATCAATATTGCATCATCTTTAATGTACTTAGCGACAGTTGACAGCGACAGACATTTATTCCTACAATTTCCTTCTCTTTCCCTATCTCTCTCTCTCTTTTATCTCTTTGCCTTCTTAAGTTTATTTTATAAGCATATTTTATATCTTTTTATGTCTTCATCCGCATTCAAATTGACTTTGCTCAAATTTCATTTCAATACAATTTTAACTTATGTTTTATTTAAAAACTTTTAAACGAAATAAATCAAATCAATTTGTGCGGAAATATGCACAATTTCCACTTCTCCTATTTTTATTTTTTGCAGTGTAGTTATTCTAATTGCTAGTTAAAGCAATTTAGCAAATATTTTCCATTCTAAGTAAAGATAGGAATGGCAATAGAAAGTCTATTAATCGATTATTTAATCATATGATTAATTTGAACCTTGCGATTACTTACATAGCACTTTCTTCGATTCGATTAAATTGAAAATAATCGATTATTATGTATCATGTGATTAATCGAGCCATCCCTAAGTACAGGTAGGCAATGCAGCAGGTGCAATTGCTTGGCAAACAAGCCAAAAGGAAGGGGAATATGAAAGAAAATCTGGAAAATGGAAACCAGAAAATAGAAAATAACTTGTACGAGGTTATTTCGATTTATAGCGTCGCTGTTATTGCGATGGGGTGGGTGGGTTGAATGGAGTGATAAATGTGTGGAGGAAGCAAAGTGAAGGAGGAGAACGCGAAAATAAGCGCAAAAATCAATTTAAAGTTCAATAGCCTCGCTTGGCCCAAAAGCAGCAAAAAAAAAAAAGAAAAGTAGAATAGAAGAAATGGCAAATGGCAAAGCCAAAAGGAGAACGCTAACAACAAGAAGCAACGGCAACTGAAAGGGTGGGGGTGAAGACGAAAGAAAGAGAAGAAGAAACAACAAAATTTCTGCAGTCATGTTACAAGTTGCAACTCCCACCATGTCTTTGTGTGTGTGGGTGTAAGTTATTTGTGTGTGAAAATAAGTTCAAAGCACAAAATGTGGGTTGACAACAACAACAGCAGCAAGAAGAAGAAGAAGGAGAACAACAACAGCAACAACAACTACAACTTGGGCTCAATTTAGTTAGGGTTTGAGTTCGCGCTTGGGGGTTGCAGTTGAATTGAGATTAGTTTAGTTTGAGTCGAGTTGACTGCAATGTAAGTGACACAACAACAACAACATATACTAAAGCATACTGCTACTAACAATGTACATTAACACATACACACATACACATTTGCAGCACATAAATGAGCGATCAATGCGAATGTTACAAACTCTTCTTAGTTCTAGGCACAAAAAAAGTGGCAATAATTGAAATTGTTTAAAAAATAACATAAGTTTAAAATTACTGAAGTAAAGCTTTAGGTAATTAAAGAATATATACGTTAATTAATATAAATATATATATATAAATTGAAATATATATATTAGAACTAACAGAATACAGTTTAAACACAAGAAATTCTCATTTCTTTTGCAATATTTAAACAATTTTGCAGCGAATGCAATTAAGCATAAAAAATATGCATACATTTCTACATAATTATATCATATAAAATAAAATGATCTAAAAATTATTACATAATAAATATACGCTTAAATAAAAGATTGTATTCCTGTAATAAATATTCAAATAATGCAAGATCGTATTCCTTTTAAAAACATTAATATAATGCCAACTAGACACAGCATAGCTCAAGACTTGACTTTGATTCTGTTGTAGCACTGCTAGACATGCCAAATTAGCATAAATATAACCTTGCCCTGTGGGCGTGGGCGTGGCCCTGTCGGTTAGAGACCGCAAAGCGTGCACAAGTATCCATTGAGGCAATTAAATGCGTTTCATGGCGCATCGCTGAGCGCATTGATAAATGGCAATCGTCATAGCTCTTGGCCATTCTTTCCGTTTTGGCCAACAACAACAACAACAAATTCCCATCATTTGAAGCAATATCATTATTATACTCAGAAGCATAATTATCATTAGGCATAGGCATTATCGGCATTGTCATCGCCACTTCTCAAATGCAAATGGCTCTTTGGCACGCCAGGGCCGCCTTCCCGACTAACGACCCATTCGATGTTATTAAGCAGTTCCAACTTTTTTTTCTTTTCCACCTGCACCTGGGCATCAATTGATTTCATGCTGACAAATGTACATGATGTCGACTTCATTTCCTACGGCCCACACACACACAGCACACACAAACACACTCCATATCAACTGTTCATTTGCCTGCAGAACAATCGAGTGTCAAGTTGCGCTTTTTTGTCCAGAGTGATACTCTTGCATAGAGTATATTGCATTTGTAATACAGATGATCCATTAGACATCTCCTGAAGATCTGGTGGATTAAAAATTACATTAAAATTTGATTAACCTATTGAATCTTTTAATCAAATCCAATCATACTTACCTGATACTAACCCTGAATATGCAAGGGTATATATAATTCGGTGTGTTATGTCCTTGCTTAGAGCTTATTGTATTGGTAATACATTGTTCTTCAAGACCTGGTTGATTGGGAATTTTATTAAAATTTTATTATCTTATTGAATGTCTTAATTAAATCTAATAATACTTACCTAATACTAACCCCTAATATGCAAGAGTATATATAATTCGATGTGTGTTTTACTTGTATTCATTTTGCTTGCAACATGCTGCAACGTGATTCAGCAGTTATGCAGCTGCCTTCCTTTTGCTGCCAAGGGGGAAGGAGGGGACGCCGACAACTTGAGCAGAAGTCGACGGCGACGCTGGGACTGTGACAAGTGTTGAAGGGCAGGCACTTAGTCCCGTTGTGTTATTCCAGCCATATGTGTGTGAGTTTGTGTTGGTGTTGGTGTATGTGTGTGTGTGAGTGCCAGACGCTACATTAATGAATGGGCCCGATTGTAAACTACGCCCTGATGTCATATGTGAGTTGTAAGTGTTGTTGTTGTTGGCTTCCACTTGCTGTAAATTTATGAATGGCAAATACAGAAAATTAGAAATGCAAACGCTGCAAAATGTTGCAAGTTGAAAGTTAACTGTTACCAGTGTGTGTATTTGCATTTCGGTATGACTTACAGACCCTTTGTGCAATGGCAATACTCAGACAATTATGGCAAGGCAACATATTCCAATATATCCAACTGGAGTGCAACTTGCACTTCTTTGATGAAGATAAACTGTCAGCCGGCGTATTGTGGCTTGAATTTCAAGCAAACAAGCTCATACAGTGCAATTGCAGTAAATAATAACATTAACTAGCTGCGTTTTCTATGTTTTTTTTTTCCTTTTAGCAATTTTAACGAATTTTCAACTCTTTGATCTTGCGGCGCAAAAAATCGCGCTCAATGCTAATTTATGCTCTCAACACGATATCGTGCTCTCAATGCAATATCGTGCTCTCAATGCGATGTTCTCTCATTGCGATATCGTGCTCTCATCGAATAAGTCGTGCTCTCATCGAATAAATCGTGCTCTCATCGCATAAATCGTGCTCTCATCGCATAGGTCGTGCATTCAACGCACTATCGTGCTCTCAATGCAATTTAGTGCACGCAACGCAATACCGTGCTCCTTCAGCTGCAATTATATCGATATAAAAAATACTTATTAGCCATGGCTATCAGTATTTTATCGCTAAAAATAATTTAAATTTATATTTGCTTAAACATTGGCATAAAATTAACTTTATTAAACGCTTTCTAAATTTTTTCTTAATATATCAATAGCAACAAATAGCCATTAAGACACATACATATATAATTAAATTAATATTCTCTGTCTCTTTGTTATGCGATCCGTATTTCTCTTTCATTCACAATTATACACGGTCACACTGTATGTATCTTTAAACTGTTTTAGATTCATTCGAACAGCGAAAAGGTAAAGGTAATTCAAATAGTGTTCGTTGTGTTGCCATTTGAAAATAAAAAAACCTGTCTAGCTTTGTGATTAAATGAATTTTATATGGCAAAACAGATAAATGTTAAATTGGGGACAAAACAAAAAACGTACAAAGCTAAAGGCAACATGGGAAGCATACAGAGCCAGCAAAATCCAGTCCAGACATGAAACAACAAAAACAACAACAACAAAAGTGCAGTAGAATTCCGTTTTTCCAATCGAAGGTACAAAAATAGCGCAACAAAGTAGAGAGAGAGAAAAAAATAGGAAAAGGAAAATAGAGAAAAAAGCTAGACAGTCAACGGTAGCGAAAAAGATGAAGAGAGAGAGAGAATGAGAGAGAGTGAGAGAGAATGAGAGAGAGGGTGTGAGATAGTTGGAAAGGGGGAGTGGGGAGAGGGATGAGAGAGATAGAGAGAGCGAGAGTGGGGAGAGCAGCAGAATGAGAAGTAAACCTATATGGGTAACTTCAACAAATCTCAATACGCAAACATGTAAGCCCGGAGCAACAATAACAATGGCAGCACATACACACACACACACACACACACACACATGTTCACATATGCATGTGTGTGTGTGTGTAACTGTATGGCTGAAACTAAACCGGAGGCGCCAACATGTCCTACAAGTGATTTATTTTTATGTATTTGCAGAAAAGCACACAAAAAACATAGAAAATGCAGCGAGAAATGCCACTAAAAAAACAACAAAAAAAAAAACAAAAAAACACAAAAAGAAACACAAATAATATAGTTTTTTTTTTTTGTTGTTACTATTGCTTTATGCTAGGGACAGAATATTTTAGTTTTATCCCAACATAAGTAATGCCGAGTTTTCAAATGAACAAAAATCTAATCAGATATTCGATAATAATATTATTATAATATTAATAATTAAGCTCAACAAAATTTACTTCTACTGTAAGTAACTTAAAGTACTATAAAAGCGAAATAGCAAAGAATTACCATAGAAATGCTTTATAACAGTTTCAAAAGTGATCGTAATTGTTATACATACATATAATATAGTATATATTTATATAATAATAAAACATAACTAAATTAATATATAAATATTAATTTTAATAAATAGTATGTAACTGAATTATACATTTGAGCTGCTATAAAATTAAATTTCTTATAGCATTCATGCCATAAACTTCTGCCCTATGCTGCTCCAGTTGCTTCTACAGTTGCCAAGGCAGCCTTCCAGTGCCTTCCAATGCCATTCAGTGCAAAGAGAGATGGAGAATGGGAAATACAGAAAGAAATAGAGAAAGAGAGAGAGAGAGAGAAAGAGAGACGGAGAGAGAGAGAGATAGCTGCATAGTTAGGGGCAACTTGCAACTGTTTATAAGCTTGGGGTTTGTAGAGCAGCATGTGGCAAGATGGAAAAAGGTGAATGGGTAGGGGGAGGGTGGCACCTTGTAGAGTTGGACAAATAGTGTAGCATAGTGTTTGTGTGTGGGCAACGCTTGAACGATTTATGTGAAAAGTTGGGACACCGTTGAGCATTATGCACAAAACTATTTTGACTAACTGTGCAAGCTGTTTTAACTTGTGCTTCATCATCATTATAATCATTATCATCATCATCATCATCATCATCATCATCATCGTAAGACAACCCACTCACCCACTATTATTACTGTTACTTTAACTGTTCTCTTCTTTCTTGATTGTGTTTTACAGAATGCCCCACCGCTATGGATGGCATGGAGCGTTTCGCTTGCCCCACACCAGATCTCCAGGGACGCTATCGTTGCATAGACGATCATGTCCTATGCGATGGCTTCATTGACTGTCCGGAGGGCGAGGACGAAGACAGAAGATCCTGTATGTTCTACAAGACGGTAAGTTAAAATTTAAATCCCATCTCATTCGATAATACTAAATGATCCCTTGAGTTATTCCTAATATTGAAATCTCTGAAAAATCTCTTTAAATTCACTTTATTTGATTTTCTAATTGCAGACGAAAGCTCATTTGGATGTCTTAGCGGATGCGTTACTACGCTGGGCGCGAGGGCGTTAAGCTGGCTAAAACACACACACATACACCAATAAACACATTCACACACATACACACATACACATACACATAAGCACATACACAAAAGGAAAACTACAAAAATAAACCCACGTTAAACATAAATTACAATTAGTTATACGCTCTATATTAATCAAACCTATTAAGTTTAAACATGGCCAGGCAAACACACACCAGAAATACATGCACACACAAATTCACACACACACACACACACACACACACTGTCAACCACCCAGCCTGCCAAGCAAGAAACCCTACAAAAAAGTATTCAAAACTATGCTAAAAAGTTGTGGCATGTAAACAATTTACAAGGATTGCCAATTCCAACAAACAAAAAAAAAAAACCAAAACAAAATCCCAAAAAAATCTTAAAAAAATACAAATTACAACTGATAAAAAGCAGAATTCTATAGAAAATTAAAAGGTATGATTTGAATTTATGATTATAAAGAATATGTCAAATTAATATGCTCCTTAAACTATATAAAAAAAGTATTTGAAGAAAATGCGTTACGATCGAAAACTCTTACGATCGAATTCAAATGGAAATGCCGCAAACTTTTTCCACCAAGTGTGTTTGTTTTTCCTATTTTCTTTTCTATTTTTTTGTGTATTAATTATTTTTTTAAAATCTGGCCTAAACTATTATATATTTTGATTAGCATTTAAAAAACCGAAAAAAATATTCATTAAATACAAAAGATAAATAATTAATATATATATATATATATGTATACAAGCGGTCATAATATATATGTATATACATATGTACTTATGCATGTGTATGTATGTACGTGTACATTATTTAACTATACGTGTATTAAAGTTTAAATGTTAAATTATAAAAACCAAAGGAGAACTACAAAAAAAACGAAGAAAGGAAAACAGAAAAACACTTTGAAGAAATCAAAAATTGCGCGAAGCAAAAGTGAAATAAGAATTATATATACATATACACAAGAATGAATGACAAAGCAGAAATTACGATTACCAAAAACCGAAAAAATACAAAAAATAAAAAAAAACGGATGATTAATTATATATAAATATATATATATATATATATATATATTCATATATATAGTAAATATATACACATAACAAATAAATATACAAAAAAGACATGGACATTAGGTTTTATTGTAATGATACGAGTAATATGCTGATAATATGATAATGCCACTGATATAAATAACTGATAAACGATAAACGATAAAGGAAAAATGGATATAGTATGCAGCATTAAAATGAATTGCAAAATTGATACTAAAGTTGATGAACTATGAATGAATAAACGAACAGAATATATATACAGATTTATATATACATATGTATGGTATGTATTTCGATATATATGTATATCTATGTTTGCATACGAACTAAAAAATATATATTAACAAAAAAGTAATACAATGAAGGTATAACATTTACATAAACAAAAAGACTTGACTTGATTATATACTCATTATGTTTCGATAGTTGACATTTATCATTTATATATATATAACTATATATATACGCTTATGTACTTGAACATATTTTGCATTTATTTGAAATCGAACTTGATCGATTTTTTTGTATATAAGTTAAATTGATTTATCGAATTTTCTTATCAATATTTAACGCTAAAGTTGAGGCTAATTTAATCGTTTCCAAATCCATTTGCTCCTTTTTTCGAATATGTTCTTATAGATTATCATGTATCATTTCATATATATGTATTGTTGGATATATCGATTATCATATTATATATATTTATTGTTAGATATATATCGATTATCATTTCATTGACATTCAATTTCAACATGATGAACAATTCTCATGGAAATGGCAGCTATATGTGTAGTTAAGACAAATTTATTTTAATCAAGTAAATATTATAT
>JBANCZ010001297.1:0-22864 GCA_037040025.1 Sphaerogastrella javana | reverse complement strand
CTGCCTGTTACACACAAATCGACTTTGCACAAAGTTAATAGACCCTTTTGTGTTTTTTAAACACAGGGTCTAAAAAGTGAATATACATACCCCCGCTGAGTTAAAGTTTAAGCACCTATATTTCTTTTAGTGTATGCTAAATGCATACGAAAATTGTTTTACGGTAGCTATAAAAAATTTCATAGTCTAGATTTGATTACTCTATCGCTTAGTAAAGAGTTATTTGATGACCTTGGACTGTTCCCATAGATACGCCTACAACAGACGTTCGGTCGGCTGTAAAAAACCAAACCGAAACTTTAAAATGGTGAATACACTCAGAGCATATTCATACGCATGCGGGGTATTCATTAGAGATGCGCCAAAGCAACGCTAATGAAATAATAAATTTAAATGCAAATGAAATTGCAATTTTGATCTGTTAATTAACAGCATTGGGTTTCTGTTTTGTGGTATTTGACGGAATTCCATCATGAATATTTAATCATAGCATTTAGTTTTAGTATATATATTTTGTATTGTTTGTTGTTGTTTTCCATTTTTATTTGTTAATTTGTTTTGATTGGTTTTTGGCGATTCGCACAGCGCGGCGCCAAAAAGAAATATTTATGCGTCTCTGGTTTCAGTGGGTCGCATGGCGGCAATATTATTTTACAGTGGCAATTAGCGTGTGATGTTAATTTAACATAAACCTAACAGAATATGTTAGACGAAGTGAAGTCTGTTAATTTGATGTACACATTATGCTAAAGTGATAATGGTGCGTAATACGATAAAAATTCTTAACAGTGGCAGCAACCCAATGCTGTTAATTTAACATAAGCTTAACATACTATGTTACACAGAGATTAAAATTCTTTTAAATCTTTGTGTTGAAGTAGAAATTGAGATAAATTAAAAGAGAGCTGTTAACTTACATTGACTGGTTAAAAATGTTTACAGTGGTACTTAGACTGTGCTGTTAACTTCAACAGACTATGTTACGCAAAGAGAAATATTTGTTAAAGCATTGTATTTAAATATAAATTGAGTTAATATGAAAAGAAAGCTATAATAGTACAACATTATTAGATTTGTTAACAGTTTTAGCAAACCGTTAGCCTTGGGCTATGTAAAGTGAAATTCTATAGGTTTTTTTTAGATTTTTTATATTGTTTTTCTTTTATTTTAGAAACGAAATAGTATTGGAACTGATGAAAGGCCCGTCAGGTCCGGCCACGGTTGTTAGCACTCTGCGAGTAACGAAAAATCAAACGATTTATGTTTTTTTAATTAACCCAACAATTTGTTACGTGCCTCAAACTGACACACACGCACACACACACACACAAACACACACATGAGAACTAAGGCTTGGCAAGGGGCAGCTGCCCCTGCATCTACTGTATCTGTGTGTGTGTGTGCGTGTGTGTGTGTGAGTCTGTGTCTGTGGTTAGGCAAGTTGTTAGGTGCGCTGTATGAGCATAACGAATTCATATTTTGATTTATTGAATAGAAATCGATTGGATTAATCTAAAGAAATTATATTGCTGCTGCTGCTGCTGCTGCGACGGCATGTCTGAAAATTTGCTACGTCTGCCCATTCTCCCTCGTCTCCACTCCATCAGAGCCCAGCGCATAGAAGTCTCAGCCTCGAATTGAAATTGTAGAAAAACAGGCAGAAAAACTGTTGTGGCGTGCAATTAAATTTCATATTTTTTTCTTGTTTCTTTTAAGTCTATATATATGTGTGTGTGAATGTGTTTTATATTTCCCAAAACATGATTTGATACGAAATTTAGTAACAGGTTAACAGGTTTCATTGCATTGACTTAGTAGCAAGTGCAGAAGCATTCGAAATTTGTAACATATGATTTTCGATTTAAGATGAATCTCCACGAAAATCGTTTAGATAGATTTTAAGAACTGTCAAAGGAGGCGTGACAGACCCTGAATATGATATAGTATGTTTATCTAATTCCTTTTTGATAATAGTAGTGTATCGAATATCAGGTTAAATTTTTATTTATTCAAAATATTTAATTAATTTCATTTATACAAAAAAAAAAAAAAAAAATTATAATTAACATAAAATTATATTTTAATTTTATTATTTATCAGTCGCACTTTAAGTAATGAATTAATAATGAATACAACTTTAATGATGATTGTAATTTAGTTTTTAATGTTTTTTCAACTATGCATTAATGCAAAAATCATCATTCTGATTAGGACTAAGTTTCATAGAGATCAATTGATGATAAGAAAGCTTTCAAGCGCTCAATATTGTGCGTTTGTGCGAAAGAGACAGAATGCGCCGTTGAATCAGCATTCGTACAAGTAGATATGTATATGTATATAAGTGTGTGTGTGTGTTTACTTTAGTTTATGCTTTTATCTCAATTTCAATGCTTAAGCTTGCAAGTTTTTGTTGTTGTCTTTCTTTTTCTGATTCCTTCTCGTGGTCTCACATTTGCATTAAACACAGCACCGCACTCAAAATACTCTACTCGAATGTGCGTACCTTAAGCACATTCAATGCATATTAGAGCGCCAAAGTGCTCTACATTTGTAGAGTACACGAAGAAGAATATGGGAGCAAAAGATATTCATGAAATTGTACAAGCTTGCTGTTCTATGCTAAAGCTCTGAAGTAGCTGCAATTGATGTTGCTTAAAATACCCTATGTAGAAAGAAGTAGCTAATTCTGTAAAATTAATTATTAATTAATTTAATTACATTAATTATTCATTTATTTACTTTAATGCACACTTATGTTCATAACTATGTATAAGCAATTTATTTACATATGATTGCCTTAAGTCCAAGTTATTATCTTTCCATAAAGGGCCGACGAAGTATTTTTTTTACTACTTGAATAGTCGGGAAATGTTCTTTTTCAGTGGTGAATCAATAGCAAACCATAAACAAGAGGGTTTTTTAATCTAATTAAAAGAGTGCATTTATTATATAATAGTTAAATTATTGTATGAAATTAGTTTGAAAATACACACCAAAATGTAAAACGATTTATTTTAATTTTATGTATTTTATGGCATAAAATACGAAACAAATAAAATAAAATAAGTGAAGCCAAATACAGAACCGTGATAAATTGCAGTTAAATTTCAGCTGCCAATAGCTAATTTTAAAAGTTTTAATATGTACATAATTTGAACATTTTAAATTGAAGTCAAATCAGCGCCAATCTATGTTATGCACACACCAACACACATACGTACACACACCAATACTCACACCAACACACACCAATACTTACACCAACACTCACACCAACACACACACATATAAGCAGGCTTTTGCTCTCAGCTGCTAAAAACTTTTTCCCATGCCAAAACAGAGCGAAAAAAACTTTAAACAAATCAAACAGCGACCACACAAAACTCTACCAATAATAGCAACAACAGCAGCAACATAAACAACAACAACAACAGCAACAATATTAACAACAACAGCAACAATATTAACAACAACAACAAGAGCCAACGTCAACAACTGACAAGCATTTGCGCTGAATTGAAGCAAAATAAAATAAAACACAAACAAAAAATGGCCAAAAAGCACCACAGACAACAACAACAACAGCAGAAAAACAGCAACAATAACAAGAACAAAAACAAAAACAATAACAACAACAATAGCAACAACAAAAATAACAACAAAAACAATAACAACAACAACTACTAAAGCAACAAAACCAACTTGTTGACATAAAACTCTACACCCATTGTATGCCAATTCCATCTTGCTCTACCAATGCTGTTTGCATTTGCTCTCTTTCTATCTCTCTCTCTCTCTATCTCTCTCTGTCGCTGGCTGTGTTGGTTAACCGTTCACTTTGTGTCGGCACAATTTAAGTTTCAATGAGCGACTATTTGTTGCAATTTAAACTGAACGCGTTTATAAATTGACGTCGGAAACGGGCATCGACTGCCCATAGACATGGCACACAGCATAGTCCGAGAGAGTGAAGGAAACAGGCTATAACGAGTGAGTGAGACAGAGAAGTCAGTGCGACTATGACAGTGACAGCAACAACAACAACAACACTAACAACATTCAGAACAACAACAACAGCAACAACTGGCAGCTAAGGAGAGACAAACATTTTGCACGCTTTTTGTTGATTTTTTGTTGCTTTTTGTTGTTGTTGAATTTTGTTGTTGTGGCTTTTTGTTGTATTTGCTTTTTGTTGTTGTTATTGTTACTGTTGTTGTTTTAGTAACTATTTTTGGTTATTGTGCAGTTTTAACAATAATAAAATATATGATCGGTTAGCTTAAATAACATCAATTAATTGCGACTAGTTGTAGTTTTGGCTTTAGTTATAGTTTTAGTTCGAGCCGCAGTAATCGCTTTAGTTTAGTCGCTTTTAGTTGACCATTTTTGGCTGTTTTAGTGGTCGAACTAATTTGCCTGCGGTTGGCAGTTTTAATTTAGTATTTCTTATTAATTGTCGCTCGTTAAATGCCAGCCCACAATAAAATACATTTACATTTAATGCGGTTTTAAATTATTAAATCTATATACAGTTCATTAAACAATGGCATATGTTTATACATATAATTAAAATATATAGAAGATTTATTTCAGTTTAATTGTATTATTTATTTGTGGCATTTACTACAATTAATGTCAAATGTACTTAAGATAATAAATACAAAAACAATTTAAAAAAAAAAATAGTACAAAATAAAAATAATATATATTTATATCATTTTAGTTAGGGCTTTTATTCGTAGAGCTCTAAAAATATACATAACTTAATAGTTCTAGTAACTGCATTAATTGTCTGTCTGTGTAATTTCAATTCGATATATGGTTCTAAATATAATTTAAATATTACAGACATGCACAAAGCTTTATTCAAAACGATTATATAGGTTCCATTCAGATCGTTTTACAGATAATTAAGTTTTGAATAGTACTGATATTAATCAGATTTATAGGAATATGAATACTACAAAATATGAATTGACTCATCGTACATACATACAGACATGCAATATTTAGGCACTTACGTATGTAGGTATATATTATATTATTGAATGTGTTCTTATCTTATTTTTAGACTTATAGTAAGTTTAGTTGTTGTTTGTTTTTGTTTTGATTGTCTAATTCCTCTCTTCTGCTTTTGTACCTAGCTCTCCCTTCTTGCCCTTACATGGCCATCAAAGCCGCATTCAAAGCTCATTAGAGCCTCAGTGTACCCTTCGTTTGTAGAGTATTAAAACAAGAAAATAAACACTAAAGAGATTTAATAAACTAAACGAATTTGCAGTTATTTGAGAATTTTTCATTCTATGACTTATTGTAAGTAACATATATAGCTTAAACAATATAGAATATAGTTTATAGTAATACTATTTATAATATACTATAGTATATATACTAATAGTAATTAAACACATCCCTTTTGTAAATCGAATCTCTTATTCCCATTGGACTTTCTTTTGTGTGCCCAAAATTTGTTTGCTTTAATTGCATTTGTAGATAACAAATGATATGTCATTGTTATTGTTTATTGGCTATCGTTATTATTGTTTATTGGTTATGGTTAAAAGGCGTTTTGTTCTTGGCTCTTGAAGATCTATAGGGCCGCACAACAAAACAACTTATCCTTGGCTTAGGGCTTGGTCTGGGCCAACAAAAGAGACTTTTGTGGTTAAATTAAAAAGCTACGCAACTTAACATTTCATTTGTAAGACGTTCAGGGAAAACAATGAAAATAGCTGAAACAACAACAACAATGAAACAATCGTTAATCGACAGAATCGACATAATCGAAGTATCGAGGTAGACGCATTGGCACCTCGCTCACAGCTAATGGATGAATTTTACACTTGGCTAATAGTTTTTTGATACAAAATTTTACGCCAAAGTCAAATTACAATAGTCGGAACAGACAGACAGACAAAGAGACACTCAGACAGACAGAGAGACAGTCAGACAGACTATACACACCTCCGCCCAGAATGGCCACACGCAACAGCAAAACTTAATTAGTTTTCAAAGTGCAGCAACAAACATGATAAATCGTTAAATTGTGAACTCCAAAAAAAAAACATATAAAAAAAAAATATATGAAAAAAAATTGAAAAAAAAACGAAGAGATCTGATGCTGCTGCTGTCGCTATGGCTGATTCCAAGCTGTCTGGGCAGACCGATATATTGAGTTACGATGTCAGGCGGTGAAGATCATTAAAATTACAGAGTTTCCCAGAGTTCCCAAGAAATGCCAGTTGGCCCACAAAATGCCAGACTGAAGCATCACCACACCAGCAACAGCAACAAAAACAATAATCACAACAACAACAACTACAACAACTACAACAACAATAACAACAACAACAACAACTACAACATTTTGTAATTTTTCAATAAGAGTTGCACAAAACTAAATTAGCTGTTGGATCGCAGAGCGAGCGCATGCAAATTTCACAGGAATCAAAAAGGCAAAAATGCACAAATACTGCAACAACAACAAACGTAATAATAAAGAACACAGCAACAACAACAACAGCAGCAACAACAACAACAACAACAAGAACATCAACAACACCAACAAATTATAAAAAAGAATACAACAAAACTTAGAGCTTTATACCAAGCCCCCAAAAACAGACGCTGAAGTCGCTGCAGTCGCGTGTGACTTATGGCTGAAACTGGAACTGGGACTCAGACTCCGACTCCGACTCAGACTGCGACTGCGACTGGGACTGGGTATGGAAGTGCGACTATGACTGGGATTGGGTCTTGGGTCTTGAGTCTTGGGTCTTGGGTCTCGGGTCTCGGATCTGCTGCCTCGTGTGTCTCGTTTCGTTTTAGGCTCATGTGCAGACAGTTGCGAAATTATATTTGCGCAGAGTCATGAAGCTCCATTGTGTTCCAAAAGCAGGCAGCACTGGCGTCCCAACAGGCAGAGAGCCCCAAAGACGTACAAGAGGCCCATGTACATATATCGCATGTATATATGTAACAGGCTAATGTGTGTGAGTCTGCCTGTCTCTCTGTCTGTTGGCCTGGCCGATTTGTCAGTGCAGACGGATAGTTTAACTGGCCAGGAGGTTGCCTTTGCATGCTCACAGGTTGTTTCCATACATATATATATTTTTTCCAAGTGTTTTTTTTTTTTTTTTTAATATATACCCTAGGCTTCCCAGAGACACATCATCGTCATCGTGCTATTCAAACAAATGATTTACAAAATGTTAAATGAATTATGCCTTTTGCATATGCGACTTTGCAGTTTCGTGTCATTTTTCATATTAGCTGCAACTGCCCCAGCAACAGATCCATAGAGTAGAAAGAGATCGAGAGAGAGAGAGAGAGAGAGAGAGGGAGAGAGGAGAAACCGTGTCTTCAACTTGGCCAGAACTTGGTGTTGGCTTTAATAAATTGGCGTGGGGTGCGCCTGCAGCAATTGTTGTAGTTGCTGTTGTTGTTTCTGTTGCTTTTAGAGACATTGGTCAGATCCTTGGTGCTGTTGGGCTGCAATGTCATTGCCTAAGCAAATATAGCACTGCCTGGCCAAGACCTTTATAATCAAGTCATATAAATTGAGTGCATTTTTCATAATAAATGAAGGGAATTGTCTAAATTATGCCGTACGCTCAATGATGTCGATAACCAAGTGGGTTTTCCCTACTCTTCAGTTGTACTCTGCTAGCTGGGCCTGTGGCTAGTTTCTGTGTAGGCTGCTCAGATTATAACAGCAAGAGATTTCAGTGTCAGTGGAGGAGCTGTGAGAACATATACCCAGGAAGTCAAATTAGATTGATTAAGGAATAAACACATGTGTGTTTGATATAAACCTTAGATTTCTCATAGCCTAGAAGATAGAGTAAAAATAATTGAATTATTTTTTTGTTTGTTTTTGTGCCAGGGTGGGAACTGTATGTGGGCTGATTGAAATTTGACCAAAGAAATCGACAGAAATAACCAAGATTTACGTACCTTTTCTGAAAGAGATATAACCATATGAGAATTTCATTTAAACCTCTAATGGGTCGTTTCTCTATAGAGAAACAAATGTATCTATTTATCTATATGCTTATTTATCTATTTATCTGTATATCTGAGTGATTATATTCCAACCTTAGTAAGTACCTGTTTATCTATGTATCTATTTATTTATCTAGATATCGATCTACTTATTTATCCTACTGTTTATCTATCCAACTCTGTATCTATCTGTCTATATTTCCAGCTTTATATCTATTTATCCAACTATATATCTATCTAACTATGTATCCATCTACATATCTATCTTTCTATCTATCAATCTATCTATATATCTACCTATCTATCTACTTATCAATCTATTTATGCGTTGATTTATTTATTTATATATCTACTTACCTTTCTATCTATCTATGAAATTATAAGTATTTATCTATTTATGAAAAAATTCCAAAAGAAGAATTAACAAATCAGGCAATATCCATATTTATTTATTAATCATCAATTAGCATTCTGTTTTGCTTTAGCTGCAACCACTTGAAATGTGAGGTAAAATCCACTTAGGCATTACACAAAGTTTTGACTGCAAACGTTGCTTTTGCAATGCAACAAAAGTTGCCTCAAGTGTATTTACTCTAACTGGAAAAACTATCAACAAAAAGTCTTTACCTAGAGAAAATACACAGCTTGTTGGGTCTCAGGTGCTGTCTCTGTCGAACTTGTAGCAAGCTAATACAAATGCATCGTAAATTATAAACATATCGAACAGCACATCATTATAACACGATAACTGAACAATCACATACCATATATATATACTATAAGTATATATACTATATATGTAAGTCAGTGCTGTGAGTACTCATTAGGCAGGTGAAATATGTTGATGTGCCTTAAAACAATATTTGCTCACTTTTGGCCAGCATGTTCACTTCATTCAATTGGGAAATTCTCTGTTTGGTTAGCAATTAAAGGGAGCAGCAGTTGCAAGTAGTCAAATGATCGAGTGAATGTACTATATAGTATATATTCTGAACTAGTGCAGCAACGAATGCAAGTGGGACGAAGAATAACATTTCGAAGAGCAACATAATGTCTATGCTGACTGTTGGACTGTCTGTCTGTCTATCTAAATGCCTTGGCTGATGTTGTAAACAACAGATCGGCTGCATATTTAGTATGTGTGAAGTAAATGAATGTGCAACGCGGGGCACACAGCTCTTCAGCTCTTTAGCTCTTGGGATCTTCAGATTCAACAGCAACAAGATTCAAGTATCGTGTGGCATAGCCAACGAAGAGACTAACAGTAGCCAGGGGCAGGGCCACATAGCTAATTATGCTCTATCTCTCTGCTGTAGCACTTGAGTGAGGCAGCAAGGCAGGGCCTTCATTGCCTTCAGCAAGACCCTTGGACCCTTTGCACTAAAACTGATTTATGCTCTGTTGCACGGACCAGACTGCCAGGCGACTGCTCTTGCTGAAAGTTTCAAGTATTTGGCTGTAGAAATGCTGGATATTTTAGCTCAAAATACGTTTGAAAAAAGCCTAAAAAATACGGCTAAAAACTTTAATTTACTTTAGTTTTAGTACTTTATAGATTAGTCAAATATTCAAATGGTAGATCTTATTATTTTTACAATGATAACCAATAATCCAGCTACAATAATTTCATTTCCCCACTAAAACACATTTAATTTATTCATTTATAAAATATATATATTTAATTTTTTGTTTAGTTCCAACAAACTAAACTTGGAGCTATGATTTTTTTAGGGTTTGTTATGCAATTTTTTAACAGATAACGTATTTTTTTGTTTACTTGTTTACTCAATTTAAAGTGTGTGAGTAAATCATTTGTATCCGTGCATTTAAATCCAGTTCCCGCTCCGGTGTTAGTTTGATGTTGTCACTATAGTAGTCAGTGCAGGCTCGTAGTGCTCGCTCAGCCAAACATGCCACATGCTTCTTGTAGGTCATTGGACCAGTGTCCTGATCGATTAAAAAATCATCATCATCATCTATGGGTCGTGTGCGGCGATAGAAACGCACGCTGGGTTCATAGCTGGAGATGCTCATAATGCTACTTTTACAATCACTACGCTTCGAATCAAGGCTTCGGTTCTGTGGACTGACCAATCCTATATTCCGATCGGCATGTAGATTCGATTCATTTTCTGTAAAGCTCGTATGCGACATCATTTTTTTAGGAATGTTCTTGAATATTTTTAAAGATTTAAGGTCAATTTCACTGGAATGTTGCACAGCTTTATCAGCGCTAGATATACTACACTGCGAGCACTCATTTTTAAGCTTTCTTTCTGTATAATCCATGCTTTGCAAAGTATCTTTATATGATCGTTCTGTTTCTTGGCTATTCTCGAATATGGAGTTTATTTTACTTACACTCAAATCGTTCTTTTGACGAGTCCATTTAATATTTATAGGACTGCTGGCACGATCACTATATGATTTTAGAGGAGCTTTCGGTGTACTTACCGAGCTACGTTCGTCTATGTCTTCGGGTTCGAAAAAGTTCCTACAGTCACTATATACCTTTTCTCTTGGTATAGTTTTATTATAATTATTATCCATCTGTCGACCTGTTTGTTTTACCAAAGTTTTGTAACTATTATTGTTGCAGATTTGCGATAAAAAAGAGTTTACAGAGCTTTTCGAATCGGTTGCAGTTTTCGCATATTTGTGAGATTCGAACTCTTCATAATATTCTTCGATAGTTTCTCTATTTATATGGCAATCTTCCTCTTTATCACATTGACTAACTTCTTCAATAAAATTCAATTCATTGACTTCATCAATACGATCTGAATATCTGGAGTTTTTTGCCGTTTCACTAATTTGTTCAATAAAACTCGATTCGTTTTTATCATTATGATCTGAATATATTGAATTATATGATCGGAAACTTTCTTGTTTAGAATAAGATTGGCTTGAGCTTCTAGTTGCATTACTATATTGACTGTCGCAAGTGGTTCTTTCAGAACACTCTTCAATAGCAATTTTTGGTATTCCATATAAAATGTGGGGATCATTCATAGATTCATGACTACTTCTGGCTGACAAGATATATCTTGGAAGTTTAGGTGTGCTTTGTGCAGAACTCCTAACGTCCTCAAATTTCTCTAATTGCCATTTTTGCTGGCCACAATTTCGCATCGACTGCTTGCTATGGTTTGAATTAACGGCTTCATTTCGAGAATTTTGTTGAGATATTGGTTCTAAACAAACTTCTTGATTTATGACTTTATTTAAATGCTTTTTGTAATAAAATTCGCAATGTTCAAAGTGCCATATTTCAATTTCGTTCATAGGATTTGCTACATCCAAATGTTCCTCATTAGTTTCTAAATAGTCAGCTTCAGATGGGATGCTTTCGGATACGTCTGTGTTGATATCATACAAATCATACAAATCCAACTGATTCAACCAAATTTTTGTGCGCTTTCGTATTTCTGGATAACTATGGTAGGCTCTGAGAATTTTAATAGCTTTTTTCTTTCTTGTTATTGATTCGCGCAGTATTTCGCTGTAGACTTGGCTGTAAGATTTTGAGATATTACCCGTGGACTGAGTTCGTTCTGTGTCCAAGCACCCTTCGGCATCAGCTGAATTGTTATGTAGGGCAATTGCTTCAATGTTTCCCTCGGGTTCTTGAAGTTCCTCTATCATAATATATTCCATATCCCTATTTTCTTCTTCCATTAACTCCTCTTCATAAAAGTCTTCTTGCTGCCACATCTCATCATGTACGCTATCTACTTCTGAGTAATCACTGCAAACATAAAGGTTTTCTGGCTCGGAGCCCTCGCTAACATACTCTTCAGCATTATCTAGTTCATAACTATCGTAATGTTTAGCATTGTATAATTCAAATACTTCTGTGTTAGAGTATTCTTCATCAAAATCTTCTTCCTTCTCTGTTAGCTCCTCCTCATAAGCCTCTTCTTGGTCCCAGTATTCATCATAAATGGTTTCATCTTCGGAATAATTACTGCATACAGAATGGTTTTTGTGCTCAGAGCCCTGGCTAACATATGGTTCATCCTCATCTAGCTCTCCATTCCAGTCCTGATCCCCTTCCTCATTGTAATAGTCATTTTCAACTTGGGTACTAATCACTTCTTGTGCTGTTGTTAAAGTTTCATGAGCCTCAGCGAACTCTTTGTCACATAATCGCAGCATATTGGAATAGGGACAGAAAAATGATAATGTCTAAAGAATTTACCACTTGTTTTTCTTAGTTTTTGTGCGAGTTACGTGAGAGCAAGCTAGCTGACTTACAGTTGAACTTCAGGTGTTTTATTTTAAATTGTGTTCTACAGAAAGTTTGACATAAATAACACTGAAGTTAAGTTACCTGTACTATCAACCACATAAATTTCAACACAGTAATGACCTTTGCTTTCAACAGTTCCATCAATTTTACGTGTGGCACACGATGCCACACGCACAACAACATGAGCACCAATTTGGTAGCCAAAAGGGAGCCAGGCAGATCCCAAAGCGGCAGCCATGTGCTGAACACCCAAAACACAAATCAATTTGCTCTGGAAAGAACTAAATTTCCACCTTAAAAATCTAAAACTATATTAAGGTATATAATGTGGAAAAGAACTATAGGAAAACTTTGTATACACTAATAAAATTTTAATTTAATTTGAATTATTAAATAAATAATTAATTGGATACAAATATATCTTTGTAATTTAAAAGTTAAGCGAATATTTGAAATTTGGAATAGAAAAGTGTTTAGAAACATACATAACATTAAGTCCATTTTAAAATTATGTTATAAGATTTAATGAAAGATAAACTTAACTATAATTTAATGTTTAATAATTTATGGAATAGTTTTATGTTAATATTATTATTACCAACTGCTTGACATATTACATTATGCCACTGGGAAGAGTACCTTGTGAAGTGGCTGCAGTTGAAAAACTTTACTTGCCCACACAACGTGCCCCATGCCCCCGTGTTCTATGCCTTAAAAAGTGCACTACTTTTAGAATGTGTGCGACAAAGCGGTGCACGGGGGCGGGTAGAGGGTTAATTTTGAGGAGGTGCTGCTGGAAAGCGGAGGTAGCTAAAGACCGATCCGTTAGCAGGGCCATTAGTGTCACTTAACAGCTAATTATGCAGGGCCTGTGGAATTACTTTATAATTTGTTGCAGCGCTCGCATCCAAAATAAATAAAGAACAGCAGACGAGGAGGAGTCACAGTGGAGCAAGAAAGAAAAGGAGAGAGAGAAAGGGAGTGGGAGAGAGAGAGCAGAAGAATCTACTAAAACCTCAAACTCAAGTGGCAAACAATTTTTCGAGTGGTTGCCAGACAAAAGTTCGGCCAGCCATCCAACCAGCCAGCTTGGCTGCTGATTGTTAACTACTTGGACCCGGCACCTGGTAACTGGCACCTTGAAAACCTTGTATTGCCTTACCAAAGTTGGCTCCTTCTGTTCTTCTGTGTCTCGCCAGTGCTGGGCACGTGCTGTGGGCGTTCTCTCTTCAATTTGGCTGCCTACTGTAGCTTCTGCCCTCGGGGTCTTCTCATCTACTGGCCGAAACTCGCACGGAAAATGGGCGTACATTTTGTTGGAGCTGCTGCTGTTGCTGTTGTTCCGGCTGCTGCTTTTAACTGTTGTCTGCTTTTAGCCCATTTTGTGGAAATAATGTTGTTGGCCCAGACAGAACACAGCACACAAAGGTGTTGAACACTATGCGTTGAGTTGCTTTCAGTAAATTCAAGCGAAGCACTGAAAGAGTCTTGTTTAAATAATTATATCAGATGAAGATACCTTCAAAATAACTTTCAAATTTAGCTAGGGATTTTTAAGAGTTTAAATGCCACAAAATGGAGTAAAAGATTGACTCATAAATCTCTTTGATGAGTGCCTTATTAAATTAAGCCCATTTGGGGGTGCATAATTTACAGCCATATTATTGGAAACATAAATTTATTTTACGCAATGCACGCTGTACAAATTTCATCTCTATCTAAGGCTTGGGTCTTGAAGACTATGTGTAGAACTGCTACCGATCGGCACGTCTCAAGCCCTTTGATCTAAACGCCAGGCACACAGATGGCACGCTTCAAGCTGCACACTGATTTCTCCAAGTTTTCAAGTGTTAATTAGACAAAGCTAATTAAAAATTTTACGCACACACTCTGCACTACAGTGAGCGCCAATCTACCAGGTTGTCTTCAATCAGGCAAGCTAAAAAGAAAAAAAAAAACAAACAAAAAATTGCATCTAAAGTTGATGTAGAAGTTGAAGTTGAAATGGAAGTTGAGCTTGAAGCGATCCAAAAGCGGAAAGATACATTTATTAAAGCGGCGCAATCGACTCGATTTGTAGGCACTGTGGCTGATGATGTTGATGTTGATGTTGATGTTGGGTTGTTGGGGTAGCATAAATCGTTGAATGACATGCGACAAAACGTGCAGGTTACAATGCAGCGGTGCGATTGAGGACCCTAAAAGACAAGTCAGCGATCGTACGGCTGATGGGTAATTAAAAATTGATCACGTTTAACAAAATGCTACCGAAACAATATATCACAATGTGGCCAAAGGACAGAGCGAGAGCGAGAGCGAGAGAAAAGCCATCGGAACAGACACGAGACACACACAATGTTGACAAAGTCACAAAGGAGAAGCATCGAAGATTGAACGCATCGATCGGTTCGCCTGCCACATTAAAGTCAACTTCAAGTTCTCTTGTCTCACTCTGACAAAGCAGCCCACTCTGGGCAATACGTATGCTTTTTTGTTGTTGTTGTTGTTGTAGTTGTTGTCGGTCCATCAATAATTCATTTCGACTGTGCGATCTATTCAGCAAACGAACTTCAAGGAACAGACCTGCAATCTGAGAGATACATACGTTGCTGATCGCGAGAAAAAAGATATTTCGCTTGTCAGGCTCTCAACGGTGAGGCACAAGTGTTTTTCTTTATTGGTGCAGCGAGTATTATGCCAAAACAAAAATTGCGCCATAAATATAATAATAATAAGAATAAAAAAGACTGAGCATAAAAGAGTACCAAAGAGGGATGGGAAAGGATAACATACAATGGACAATCATGTGAGCTGTTCCGCTTATTATTATTATTAGCCATGGTTGAACCGAGTTTCAGTTCAGTTGAGTTGATTTGATTTGATTCAAGTTGAGTTCAGTTGAGGAACCCTTCAGAACGGGTGTTTGCTTTTTCACAATGAGTAGCGGTCGCCATGGACCTGACAAAAGGAATGCCAACCGTTGCGACTTTGATTGAAAATTGCCGCTGCATTTTTGACAGCACACTCCAAGTAGAAATGTGATTAATGTTTTGCAATGCGGTAGGCCGCACAGTTTTAACTGTCTCTAACAGTACTACTATTACCTTATCCTCTCAATAGCCTCTTTCTTTCACTCTTCACTATCTTTCTCTCTCTCTTGGTCTCTCTTAACCCTTGACACGCGCAAACACTGCTAGGTGTTGACAAAAACATAAAGTTCGTGTGAATGCCAACACGTTGTGACAATTGTTTGACAACAACCAGCACCGACTATCCAAAGCTCCCCACTCGGATCAGCTCAGGCTCAGACTCAACCCAATCAACTCCCCCACAGCTCACAGCTTACAGTCCAACACTCCAACAGTCCAACAGTCCGACAGCCCAACAGGTCCAATAGGTCCACAGCCAGTGCCAAGCTTGTGAGCCTCGTTCCAGCGCAATCATCGATAACATTTTGTTACTAAAGTTGTTGTTGCTGTTGTTGTCGTTGTAAAACGTGCAGAACGCGCGCGAACATTTAAAATATGCAAATGCCACAAAAGTGCAAACAAAAATACAAAGAAATGCTCAATGAATGTTAAACGAATTATGCAGACATTCTTATACTCTATGAAAACAAATTTTATACATTTTCTGTTGATATTTCTCACTATAAACAGATTTCATATTTTATTTCTGCAGAATTATATGAATATAAATTTGATCAATATTTAGAATATAATTATTAATATTGTTTACAAAACTATTATTACTTTATAATTAATCTTTCATAAATATTTTATTTAAATCCTTATTATATTGATTTATTTACCAATTGCAAATGCAGTAGAAATGATATCTATACAGAGTGCTCTCACGGCTCTATAATCGCCTCTTTTAACTCCCCGCTGAATGTTTTATTTTTCACTTTTATACTCATTCTTTTATACAATTCTTTAAGTTCTCTTATCTATGCGAACAACTCTTATCACTCTTCCATTATTTGCTTTATTTGAAATTCGAAATAAATAACATCTCTCGAATTATTTTTTGTTTTTATAATTAATAAATATTGATTGTATTTAATTTCTATTATATAAATTTACTCAATTTATTATGTAATATTTCTTCATATCAAACATAATTGCAAATGTATTGAACACTTAGCTAGGGTATGCAAAGCAATCGTCTACAACAATCAACATCATCATCATCATCATGATATTCATGCTCGTCGGCTTGAAGAGGGTATTCAAAATGTTTCTATAGCAGTCATTGCATATTTTGGTTGTTTGGCTTTGTATTTGAAATTCTCCGAAAGATATGTATAAATATAAATATATATGTACATATTTTGGGCCCATAGATGCCAATTTCAAACTGGCTAATCAAATTGACAAGCGCGTTAAATCCCGTTCAACCGTCGGATATTCTCAGTTTACTTGTTAAGCAATTAGTCATCATTCATCAGAATAGAAAAGTCACAGATCGGGCAAGTTGTCTTTAAAAGAATGATGAATTTAGGTTTTATTAAACTCAACTATAGTAGAAGATTTCAAAGCCATAGGGTCAAATCAAGTTGAAGTTTCATAAGATTTCAAAAGGTTGAAGTTGTGCACTTTTTAAAAAATGTTGTATCTAGTCTTAATACTATATCATTCTTTTTTTAAATTTTTAAAAATGTGTTCTATGGTTACTTTGTCTATCCCAAATTGTATTATTCTCTATATAATATTATAATAATGGTATATGTGGCATATGGATAAAATATTTCGAATGTTTTGTGCTGGTTTTGAGCTGATTTCATTCTGGTATATCTCCCCCGCTTTTTGACTTGATCTGTTTGGTGTTCATCTTGTATCTTGTTCGGAGCAAGAAAAAAAGTAAAACAACAGACAGAAGAGAGCGAGAGGCGAAGCAGAGAAGAACAGGCAAAGGCGAAAAGCAAAAAGAGCAAAGCGCAGAGCAAAAAAGTAAAAAAAGCGAAGCATATTGATATCGTGCATATTGATCTTGTTTGGCGATAAGTCTGTAGCCTATGCTGTTCGTATAGTAAGTCGTATATAAAAATATTTGCTACGGCTTAAGCCAAACTTCCATGGAACTTGCTCGCATATAAAAATACAACAACATCAGAAAGAAAAAGAAAATAAAAACCAAAAATACAAATAAAAAATAAAAAATAAAACGCAGAGGCTCGGCACTGGCTGGCATTAGAGTGGCTGCGTTTTGGCCAGTAGTAAGTAAGTAAGTATTGGGCTAAAATGTTATTTCAGTCTTTTTGCCATCGCAGTTGAACTCGGGGTTGCCAAAAGGCAGCCAGGCAAGCAGGCAGGCATCCAAGGCAACCAATTCAACCAGGCAACCAGGCGGCCAGGCTGTCTCGTTTTGTTATGTTTTGGGCTTTTTTTTGGTTTTTTGTTTTTGGGGCACATGTGGCCCAACACCAGCTCCAAGTCGCAGAGCCTTAGCCACAGCTATGGCATTCTCACACGACTCTGGCCCAGCTGTTGTGCAGCAGGAGAAAGAGATTTTGAGCTTCAAAAACAACAACGAAACCAAAAAAAAAAAAAAAATAAAAATACTTTTTGCGGTCTAGGCATACCGCAACTATAAATTTTATAATGGCATAAGCATAAGGGGTAAGCGTTTAACTTACCTTTGTGCCTTGTGGACTCCACTTGAAGGTCTTTGCATTTCTGCGAATTAATATTCGTGTGATTTTTTATCGTTATTTGATTTCTGCTAAATATATTTTTTGCTTCAACAATGTGCGCATACGAACATAACCCATACTTTTGGGGAGAAGTCAAAAATGCCTGACCATAATTGCTATGATTGAGTGCAGAGGTTCGGTAGGTGCAAACTATTTCTAGACAACGGATACACTTTTCTATCAGCAAAGTGAAAATCAAATGTAAACTAGTTTTCATTTCGAAAGATTGATGTTATTATATACCTTTCCAAAATATGGTTTATATCTATATCTGTTTCTCTCCAGGATTCTTTTCTTTTCTAAAGTGTTATAACAACAATTAGTGCTCATGTTAATTCAATGGAGATCCCTAAAGCCCAACTGAAGTAACTACTATTCGCATAGCCATTAAACGGTCTCAACTTTAACCTTTTTTAATGAGCTGCATATTGTGTGGCTCACTCCCAGCCTTATCCATAGCACATGGCCCCAAAGGTCCGACACAGCGTAACCCACTGGCAGACAGGAGCAGCAGGCGTGCATATATATAAAATCATAAAGTCCCCTCACATGAAATTAGCCATAGTCATAAAACGGCAAACATAAAATGCCAAACAAGAGCGCCAGTGTAATTATGCAAAACAAACATTTCAATATCCACAAGACATAAGGACAGACAGAGAGAGATATATATACAGGGAGAGAGGGAGAGAGCAAGACGAAGACTGGGATAGGCAGGAGTGTGGCAACGTTTGCGGAATTAACTTATTAATTCTACGAGCTGGAATTTCAATTTTTGCGATTAGCCTCTTCAATAAAATTCGCTCGACTTTTTATGACCAGATTTTTCAATGTTTATGTTATTAATTTCTTTACTTGATGGCGCAAACGTGGCGTATGTGGAATATGCACCTGAAGAAATAGAAATTATGGAATTATTGTGGCGGGAGATCAAGCCAAGAGATTTGGCTGTTCCTACTTACGTTTTCTCTTAGAGATTTAATAGCATTTTTAAAGAAAAAAAATAAATATACTTAACATATAAATTTCTGTAATTAATTTAATTTTGTAATAATTCTAAATGCTTTCAGCGCACAATTAATTAATGAATAATAAATAATATTTAATTTTAATAATTTGGAATTTTGTACTATATTATTTATTTATAATGATTTTTTTTTTCTATTCAAGAACTTTGAAACATGAAATTTGGTATTATTGTTGGGAATACTTAAAATGGGAACACCTTTTGGGAGCGAGCTGCCATCTCTCGAGTTGTTCCAATGTATTCTCACTCATGCTATCCCTTTCTCACATACACCTGGAACCAAGCAGAAAACAGCAGCGCGTAATTTAATATTTTGTGGCGCCAGTAGAACTATAAAAAAATCAAAGCCAGGGCCAGGCTCAGTTTCAGTTCCAAAATGAAATGACTTAAGCTGCACCATTCATTATGACAACACGACGTTACTTGTTGTTAGTGTTGTTGTTGTTGCTGCTGTTGTTATTGTTTTTGTTGCTGTTGGTTGTTTAGTTGTTCAGTTTGTTTGGTTGGCTGTTTGGTGGCTCCTTCTGTGCGTCCGGCCAGACAGACAGCGGGATCTGAAGGGTTTGGTTTTGGTAGCATTGCTCTGTAGATTTGCTGCTGCTTCATCTTCATCATCTTTCGCGAGACAACAACAACAGCAGCAACAGCAACAAAGGCAGCAACAGGCAGCAGGAGCAGGTCCAATATTCCTTGGGATCTGGCCAGGCTCTGGCTCTGTCGCAAGGCGCGCAGTTAAAATGTCTGCGCCAAACACAAATTTTGTGTTGAGATTGCGATCATTTCACTGATATCGTCGCGTCGCATTCAGGCGTGTGCGCAGGCGCAACCAATACTCAGCAACAGCAACAGCAACAACAGCAACAGCAACAACAACAGCAACAGCAACAACAGCAACAACAATAACAACACCAACAGCAAGAGGAACAACAACAGCAACAGCAACGACAACAAGTTGAACAACGCGTGACGCAAAAATACCAACACAACATTTAACTGTTCGATGTTGTTGTTGTTGTTTCTGTGGCATGTGACCCTTGCTTGTCACAGGAATATGCACTGCACAAAAAAAAATGTATACAATTTACCAGGACATCTTTATACAAAAATAAAGCAAAATTACTTTTAGGAATACGCTTTGGTATTAGCATTTTAAAAATGCTCTATCAATGCAAAATCATAATTTCAATCAAGCTCATCGAACAGAGTTTAAAATTCCAAATTTAATTTGTAGAATTAAATATGACTCATCATTGTAGACAATCACATCGTCTCACAATACTCCTACATACAAATTGTCATCCAATTTATTTCATACATAATATCTACAATCGTTGGAACTGTCACAAATTTTGTCAGTGCAACAAATTTGCGCTTCAAATATTGCATCAGTTCGTTGCATTATAGTTGCAAATCTGTGGGTTTGCTTTGCTTTCGTTTGATTGTGTTTGTTTCTTTACCTCAGCGCCCGTTTTCATAGCGTACAAGTAATGTGAACATGTGGGAACTCTTTATTTGTATTAATCGATTTTTTGAAACCCGGTACTTACAAGGCATTAAAGGGTATAATACATTTGTAGAAATGTAAAATGTTTGTAATAAGCTAATCGCATTATTATTTGAGTTTTTTTTAAAGTGAATCACGTTTTATATTAAATAAAAATTGAAGAAAATTAAATAAAGCAATATTCAAAAAGTATACATAGTATATTTAATCGTTCCTGATCAGTGTGACGAGCTGAATGGTATGTCTGAATGAAATTTAACAATTTTAAAATTTTAAATACTATACTCTCCACCGGTCAAAATGCTCTACACTGAATTTTGTAGTATAATCGCATTCAAAGTTTTCTACATATGACAAGAATATAGGAAGCAAAACATAGAACTAGGCAAATCTAGCTAACTATACGAATTTATTGAGACTTGCCAAAGCTGAATAGATGCACATGATGCTATAGAAAGTATCCAGAGTAAAATATAAACATATAATATATATAAATGACCCTTTTCGTTATAAGATACCCAAATAATTATGACATCAATATATTACTATTTCATATGGCATATATAGATATATTTATTATATTTTTACACATATGTATAATTTTCTGATGAGCTCATTTATACTACTCTTTTTATACAGACAAAAAATGCCTATATAGATCTTATACTACAAGGCAAAGCCTTAGCCATGGTTATTTACTATCAGGGACCGTCCCCACTGTTTAGCGTATATTTTTTTATAAATTTTGCGTTGGTTTATTTTTATTTTCATTTTGAGCTTATATGCTGGTGGCAGTAACATTGGACAACATCGATGACTGCAACACGGACGCTCAGACTGAGATTCAGACTCAGTCAAAGTCTTTGTGTGCGTGTGTGCGTCGGTGTACAGATCTGAGTCCTGTGAATGTAGCTGTGTCGAATTCGGAGTTGACTTTGGTGTTGTTATGTCGTACTCATTTCATATTTGATTTATGCAGCGAACCCTTTCTAAATAATAAATAAAATATGAAATATGTTGACTTTTTTGTTGTCTTGCGGGTCTTGCAGAACATTTTACGGACGATACCAGTTCTTGTGGCTCACCTGAGCATGATCTCTACCCGATGCACGGTGCACGGTGTACGGTGCACTGTCCGTTGTCCAGTGCTCAGGGCGGATTCAATCTGGTGTCGTTTTGTTAAATGTCCATCAAAATCATTTTTGTGTCTCAACAAAACTTAAAATGTATACATCAAATATTGTGGACTCATAAATTATATTTTTGGGATCTCCAGAAGATCTTCTGCAGAAATTGAAAGTTCTGAATGCCGGACTGACAGACTGCTGGACTTTCGGACTGACAAGTGATTTTTTCATTTTATGTGTTCCTTTGTTTTTTTTTATTTCTACTACCTTAGGTGGTTCTTTTCCAGTGATTCAGTGGGAAGTTTGACTGGGGAGATGGCGCTAGTTGCCTGTCAAATTAGTCCCCAGCTTCACGGTGAACGTTCGGACTGTAAAATACAAAAAAAAAATTCCTGCTTGTTGTAGATATATATATTAATTGAAAGGGTTGAACAATAGAGCTTAATAATCTTTAATTAATTGAAACGGTAATGATAAATTACCCGCGGTATTATTGGGACAGTTGAAAATAATTGTACGAGCTGCTATACTATAAATCTACAATTAAATTAATTCAAAATGTAAAAATGTAAATATTTTGCCATTTACAGGGTACATGCACGTCTGTTTAACCGAGATCCGGTTGAATGACTAACGATCTGACATATGAAGGCAATTCTTATAGTAATAACAAAAATTTCCCTATGATTGCACAAACCCAGAGCCATTAAGCAACTGCTGCACAAAGTTATTAAGCTCTAACGACTATAAAAATCTACAGTCAAAAAACAAAAAAACAAAATTTGAAAAAAAAAATAATAATTCTACAGTCCAAAGTTGCTACACGGCGGCGGTTTGCCCACTTTTAGAGCTGCAATTACCATAACATAAATCAAAAAGTAAGTATTTTGAAGCGTTAAATAAAAAGGCAAAGGGGAAGAGCATTCCCTCTTAAGCGAAAAGAAAGTCTTTCACTGAGTGTGAGTGTGTGTGTGTGTGTCTAGTGTAAATGTTAAAGCAACCGGATAAACATAAAAATAGGCATTCAAATAAATAGACTAAACCGGATTTGGCAACAACACGCAGAAACGCGCGTCGTCTATGCGCCACACACTCCCCCCACACAACCCCACGGAAAACACAGTGAAAGTGTGTGTATGAGAGTGACAGAGAGAGAGAGAGAGAGAGAGAGAGAGAGAGCACAGACTCACCCACACACACCTCGATATCTGTTTGTATATAACCCCCCCCCCCCCCCCCCCCCCCCCCCCCCCCC
>JBANCZ010001296.1:0-22869 GCA_037040025.1 Sphaerogastrella javana | reverse complement strand
GCCTGTTACACACAAATCGACTTTGCACAAAGTTAATAGACCCTTTTGTGTTTTTTAAACACAGGGTCTAAAAATAATTGTAAAATTTCATTTAGAAGGCTTGAAATTGTATATAATAATTTATTTAAACACATTTTTCATTTACAGGGAATATTTTTTATTTTTTTATTTTTTATAAAACAAAATTATTTTATTATTTTTAAATTTATTTATTTATTTTTAATTAATTTATTTATAATGAACTTAAATTTTATTTAGAAAGCAAAAAAATTACATTTCATATTTAAAATTTTAACAAAATAAAATTGGTATTCATATTGAAAATGTGTTTTAATTCAAATTTTTAACTAAATTCATGTAAGTTTATTTATTTGTAAATTTAAATTATAATTCGGCAGAATCACATTGAACTTAGAGTGGGATTATGTTGTTGTAAATTCAATTCAATTCATTTCAAAGGGTTTATTTGCAGTAACTGTAAACAGAGCTCTGTAACTGTTACTAACTGTATACAATTGCCGTTAATTGAAATCCATTTCTGGGACTAATTGAATTGCTTTATTAACTGTTGGGACAGAGCCCCGATGCCCCCTAGCCATACAATTAGCAGTCAGTTTAGAAGTCAACACCCCAGCAAATATTTTGCTTATATAATCATAGCTAATGAGCGAATCCCAATGAGCACGAACCAACCAAACAGAAAAAAAACAGCACGAACTCTGCCAAAAGGCAATATCCAAAAATAAAAGAAATAGAAATGGAGAAATAGAGAGAAAAATAGAAAAATGTCGGGAAATGCTAACAAATTTCATTTACAGCGATTCATCGCTGAGTCAATGTGGACTTTTGCCTTCTTTTTTGGTTTGTTTTTTTGTTCATTTACTTGCCAAATTGCAACTTGGCCTATACAATATGCAATATGCAATATGCAAATTTCAGCTGTCGTAGTGCAACGTATATATCGATAAATAAACTAAAATTGAATACGTCTTTAGCATGTTAATCATGCAGGCGAATCGAGTGAAAGGTTTTGATATGCACGTCTCTTGCTTATATGGCATTTTAATTAAACTCTTATTATGTATACACACACACACACACACACACATACAAACGCACACACACACACAGACACATTGTGTGTGTGTTGAATATGCATTTCGCAATGTTCAAAACATATAAAATTTACATCAAAATCGAATGCATGGGTAGCTCATGTTGTCTTTGGGTTACGTTTCGTTCGGCTTTTTCGTAATCAATTTCTATGGCAACTTAACTTGGCTTAAACGCTTATTTAAGACACAGATGCTTATCGCCAAAGTTATTGTAATGTTTTGTTTAGATTCGGCTTGATTATGATATGAATATGTTTGGGTGTTTATAAAGGGTGTACTAAAATTATGCTGTAAAGTATTGGTAATCGAAAAAAGATAAATAAATCGATAGATGAGAGTTAAGGGTTAGGAAAAATGAAGTCCTATACAATAAAATAATTCATTATTCATGATTAAATAATATTTCAAAAATACTGAATGCAATGCTGTTCGAAAATTTCATACTAAGTATGGTCGGAATAGTGTTCTAACACTGCCTGCTTGGATCGTATGATTTGATATTGTAAGATTTCTTTTCATGGGGTTATTTAAAAACACAGATCTATGTCAATAAGCCATCAATACGATGTTCATTAACGAAGGAGATTCATAGCTTCATCAACGAAATTCAGCCAATTTTAAGGCATGGAATGGAATAGACAAATGCATATGTAAAATGTGTATGAAAAGCCCGATGTGTTATTCCATAAATAAGATTGTCTCATGTACTTTATGATTCAATTAAAAAATAACCTTTAAAACACTAAAATCTGTGTTTTCTATTTAATTCAAATCATGCATTTTTAAGATTGTAAAAACATCAAACATTTTAAAAGCCTTTAAAGCCATTTAAACAATCCAACGCTTGTTAATTGAACAATATTACCCTCTGTGACTTGAGTTGAGGCATCCTTAATGTGTTTTTGACACTTTCAGGCCATTGAACAACAAAAGACTTAGGCAACGCACTTGAGTAGCTTTAAGCACACACACACACACTCAATGAGACTTAGTACGAGTATGCATAGAACAAACAAAAAAAAAGAGCAGCAACAATGGATCATCATCATTATGGGCATACAAAGAACAGGGGGCAACAGCTGCCTGGCTCTTGGCCAACATATCGAATGGAGATACAACACAGCGTGGAGATTTCGCAATTCAGCGAGCAGCGGGAAATACGCTCTCTGCATGGCGCGTCAATCAAACGAAAATTTCAAATTCAAAAATGTTCAAGCATATGCAAAACGATTTTTTTTCATCGTCAAAATGAAAAACACAACAAACATACAAAGACAGCAAAAGGCATTACCAGCAAAGAAGAAGAAGAACAACAGCAACAAAAAAAGAAGAGTTAAAACATAAACAACAACAAAAAAAATAACAAAAACATCACTAAGTTTTACAACCAGTTTTTTATTTTTGTTTTTTTATTTATTTATTTTTTTTTTGTAGGGGCATTATTGATGACACCTTCGACATTTAAGCGCGACTAGCAAAATGCTGGCGATGACTAAATGCGGCTGACTTGCAATCACAAAACAGTAGACTACAAACACAGCTAAAGTTTTAGCTATATGGCTAAGATCTCAGCAGACAAAATGGTAAAAGTCAAACTGGTAAAAATTTTTTTCTTTTTTGGTTTTGGTTTTAGTTTTTCTTCGTTTCTTCAAATTTGTTTTGCCTTCAAGCTGCGAGCTGCCGGCTTTGCCATTTGCAGTCGCGTTAGTTTTCCATTTCACAATGCCAACTTACTATATACATATATATATACTATACTACATACATGCATACCACAATATATATATACATATATACATATATACATATATATTTACAAGTTTTCAACTATAGTTTTTCTCTTGATTTCAGCTGAACTTTCACTTGCAACACTTGTGTCTGGCACTTTGATCACTCTCTCACTCAGTCATTTAGTCAATCAGACAGTCAGTCATTCAGTCAGTCAGTCATTCAGTCAGTCATTCATTCAGTCATTTGGTCTGACCACACATAAATTTTGCTGGCCCACTGTGGCAAACTTGTTTTTGGGTTCGCCCAACTAATGATCAACCAATTTATTAGTTTCAGTTTTCTTTTCATGTTTTTTTCTTTTACAAGCTTGTAAATTGTGCAGCTTGAAGGTCAATCGAACTTTATGACAACAACAACAACCAGCGTTAAATTGGGTTGTGTCTCTCTCTCTCTCAATCGCAGCTTGTCTCTGATTTTTTATGATTTTTATTGTGATTTTTACAAGTTGTTTACGTATTGCAAAAGGAGCAGCTTATAGTTGATATGCAAGAAATCAATAGAGTGAAACTGGGCCAGATAACGGTCTCCCTGATATGTATGTCGAGCAGGAAAATCAACTTCGAGTGCCACTCCAGCGATAACCAGCGGAGTCTAAGGCAAAAGGAGTTGAGCAACTTATTATATTTAAATATCGTGCCAATAACGACGAGACAACAATGATTTATGCAAGCCAATATGTTCAGACAAAATCTATTTGATATAAATAATAGTAATATAACAATATTATACATCACATATTGATATATTTGTTTATTTATTTAGTCTTTCTAACTAAGCAACATTTTGTTCTTTTATGCTGCCAATCGAACATCTTCCACTTCCTTACATTTTTATTTTTTGCATATCTTGGATAGCTTAATCTTCCAAATCTGTACACTCCTGGCAAATTTTATTCTCTGCACTCGATAGAGAGAGAGAAAGAGAGAGAGAGAGAGAGAGAGAGAGAGCTTGAACTGGAGAGAGAGAGAGAGAGCAACAGTGAACTCGCATATATGCATATGCAGCTGAATGAGTGCGCATCAGCAGACAGTGTTGCCAGTTTGGCCTTTTTCCGGACAGCCGGAAAAAAATCGTACATCCTCTATTAGGAAATCTGTCATTTATTTCATATTTAATTTTTTATTTTTTATATTTTTTCATAAATGTTATTTATTTGTTTTGTTTTTATTTTTTCAATTAATTTTGGTGTGTTGCCGAAACTTGAATTAAAATTATACAATATATAATTATATTATTTGGCAATATCATATTAAATGAAATCGATTATAAAACTAATCGATTTCAATTGTAGTTCAATGCACATACATATACGAAAGCGAATTTCAACTGTTATATCTAAAATAGATTGCTAAATGATTCTTATATACAGTGACACCTATATAAGTGAAGTATCCGAAAACCTTTTAGCGCCAAGAATATCTTACAGGTAAAACGATTTTGTTATATTTTATTGTGTTTTAAAAATTTCTCATAGTGTACATTTTGTCCATTTTTTCGAAAAAAAGTTAGTATCACTGATTAACATTCAAATAAGCAGTACTGTCATAATATGGGTTTCGGAGAGCGCGAGCACATAGAACGTAGATCAAGTAGAACGAGAGGGAGAGAGAGAGAGAGTGAGAGAGAGAGAGAGGGGGGAAATTGAGAGAGAGACTTTGAGCAATTGCATTCGTGTGTCGTTCGATTGATGCGCAGTCGCAGCACTATCATACACATCATAGAGCTCTAATTACAATCATAATATAATATAATATAATTAATGGAAACTATCGTGTCTCTGTATGTATACATATACATATTTGCGTATTTGTTCGACGTATTCAATATATTAACAAACGCATTGAAACAGTTATAAAGTTTTGCCAGACTCAAAGGCTTCAGTGCGAGGTCGAAGCGGAGCAAAGCGATTCGTGTGAGAGTTCTACACAAACGAAACCAGATTTTATGTAAATTTCTACCTATGGTTGCTCTCGTTGTTGTTGTTGATCTCGTTGATCTCAGCATGATTTCATTTCGGCCAAGTGTGTGCCTGTGTGTGTGAGTATTTGTGAGTGTGTGTGAGTGTGTTATTGATATTTTGCCTTAGCACATATTTGTGTATTTAATTTTTCTCTCTCTCTATCTTTTTTTGGCTGTCAGGTAGCGCAAACATAGCCAGAGGCAGCCACACAGCCAGGCCAGCGGGCCTGTGTCTTTGGGTGTTTCTCTCTATCTATCTCTCTCTCCCTCTCGCTGTCTCTGCCTCTCTCTATCGCTGTGGCCTGCCACCAAGTGGAGAAGACAGAGGGAAAAACAAAAAGCCAAACCAGCTGGGCAGCCCCATTGAACTAGTTTCTGATTTGGTTTTGTTTTTGTGTTTTTTTTTGGTATTTTTTGTGGCATGCAGCAGTTTTCGAATCTTTGGTATTTGGTATTTGGGTTGCCATAAATATATTGAGCGAGTCACTGAGGCTGTGGCTGATTTCGTGTTTTGTGGCCAGAGATCAAGTGCTGGAGCTGATGCTGTTGCTGTTGCTGCAATAAGGGTCTAAGTAAGGGGTAAGGGGTCTAATGAGCTGTGAAGGTTGCATATTTGTGCGGCTGTGCGCATACAATTTGCGGTCAGTGTTCATAGTTGTTGGTGGATGCAAGAATTGCAGCTTATAGTAATTGCACTTTGGACACAAATTGCTCCAATTTGTGGCATTAAATTGTCTGATTTTCAATGATAAATTTAATACGATTAGCTGAAAGAAAACCTTTTCACTCTTAAAACAAGCCAAGGTATTTAGTATTTATTCGAAAACTGAATACAAATAAAACAAACTGAATACAGCAGCTGCAACAACTTGCTGCGTGTATGTTTTTAGCCATAAAAACATTGTTTGCCCAATGAAAGCCTTGCACGAGTACACAATCAAATAAATACACACAAAATACTCACACATGCATTCACACTCACACAGATTCACACTCATACTCACTCTAACACTCACAAACATTCACACTCGCACTCACTCTTACACTAACAAACATTCACACACACTGAGAGAAATGGTCAAATGATTTCTACCGTCCAACGCTTTCACAATACACTGGCACTGCCAGGGGGCGTGGCACTGTTGAGGAGGCGCAATTAAAGCATAATTTGTAAATAGACAAGAAAAAGTTATGCTTTTGCGTTGAATTTGTTTAGTTATTCAAACTAAAAGTGAAATATTTGCGCCTGGGCAAAATAAAGCAAATGTTTAATATGCAATGGGCCGCGCCTGCAGACACACACACACGCACTCACACACACTCACACACATATATATACTCACACATGAGTGTGTGACTGTGTGTGGAGTGATATCATGCCGCCTATCATGATCAGAGTCAAGTCAATTTCTTAGCGACTTTTTTGACATTCAAGACGCAATGCGGCTTTCCGCTGCAAACTCCAAAGATGTGCCACAGAATGCAGCGAAAACCACGAACAATAAACAAAACAACAACAGCAAATATTAACAACAACGACAACAACAACAGCAGCAACAACAATAACAACAACAATAAAAAAGGCAAACAGGTTAAAGCCAACTTTGGAAGCCAAATATGCAGGCGTAGCAGAGAGTCAAGAGTCAAGCGAACTGAGGGTGTGTGTGCCTACGCGTGTTGGTGTTGGTGTTGGTATTGGTATTGGTGTGTGTGTGTGTGTGTAATGCAGTCTTCTAGTGTGTGTATGCAGGAGTCATGTGAATTTTATAGCTTTTTTTTGCCTAGCTGAAAGTGAGCGTTGCCCGCTGCGGAATGCACAAGTTTGTTGTTCAAGTCTTTAGTTTGGCAGCCAAAACACACACACACAGAAAAAAGGCAGAGGCAAAGTAACTATTAAACAAATGCGCAGACAATAATATAGGAAGCTCTGTGAAGTAAATGTTGCCAAAGAAATTACCAAATTGAAATTCAAAAATTTAAATTTCATATTGATTTGCAACTGTATAGGCGTATCTCTTTTTTTATTAATGATAAAATATTATTTTTACATAAGCTGCAATTTAAGTGTATAAAATATACGAAATTTTAATATGTAATTATTGTTTATTATGCCATGCTAAATTATACAATGTTTTAACATAATACTTTAATACAAATTGCAAAAAAATAAGAAATAAATACATTTCATTATCACAAAGTATCGAAAATATTTTGTACTTTCCAGTCTGTTATAAAAAATAATAATAAAATAAATTAATAAAAAAAATAATAAATACAATAAAATAATAATAAATTGAAAATTCAATAAAAATACTGTATGACTTTTTTGGCAACTTAATATAAATAATCTAACTATGTAAATTCACACATGTTTGCTCACAATTAATCATATGGCGCACAATAATCGATTATTTTTCTAAAAATTACGATATAATCGAATTGAAAAAATTGTAATGTAATGTGTAATGTAAGTAATCGCAAGGTTTAAATTGATCTTTTGATTAAATAATCGATTTATAGGTTGTTTTTGCCATTCCTACACATTTATAACAGACCCATTCATGAGTATCTTCAACTACATCTCATATTTAGCTATTAATTTAAATTTAATCCAACACGCACATGTCATTTTTTAAATGTAATACATTTTGTTCATTAGGTTGATTACAAAAAGAAATACTTTTACTCTAAGTGCAGGTATCATGCCTCTACTCGTCGCACCATCACACAATGCTTAATCATTTTTTAACAATTGCCGACAATGACAGCGCCGAAAACGTTTTGCCGGACTCAAAGCACCCAGCACCGAGCACCGAGCACCGACTATCAAAGATCCACTTTCCACCGTAATACACACCATTCTCACAATTAAATGTATGAAAAAGATGCAGAAGTAGAAGAGAAGAAGCTGCAGCTGAAGGCAAAGAAATGAATTTATGAAAAGCAAGCGAAAGAAAGAAAAATACGTATTTTTTTCGTGTCAATTGTAACTAATCGACGTCGGCGCCGTGAAAGCGCCCACCTTGGAAATCTTATGAAATTTTTATTTGAACACTGCGAGTAGTCGGCCCTCTATGTCAACTGTTTTTCAAGATGATTAAGCTGCATTTTTTTCTACATCATATTTCTTTATAATTTATTTGTTGCTCGCACAAAAGACACTTAAGGGACAGCATTAATTCGCTTAGAATGAGCTTGGAAAATTTTTGTTTGAAACACTTTCACTGCGCCAAAGACGGAAACGACTGAAGCTTAAAACAGAAAACTAAAGACTTAAGATGAAAACTGAAAAATGAAAAGAAGCTGAGGCAACTTTCATTGTATGCGGCAAAGCCGCTGATTAGAAAATTGCGCTTGATTGAAATCAAAGAAAATTATGATGATTATTGACAGGCAGACAGACAGAGCCGCATAATTATAATTATTTTGGTTATGAGTGCCCCGAAACGAAAGACTTAAGACACGAACTTTTGGCAGGAAACCGTCTGAATAACTCAAGCGCTAACAGTTTTATAGTTCTCGTTATGTGAGTCACAAGACCACGCCCCTTTCGCATTGCGTGCAACCCTAAATCTATCTATTGATGCATTATACGCCGCTTGTCAAAATTTCCCAGTAGTTTTCCTTTCCTCCCTCCACACAATGCTTATCAAAGTGTTTCCATTTTTCATTCTTCTTCTGCTTTTTACTGACTTCTTGCACCTCGACAGGTAAACAATCTATGGATAGTGCTACCATTTTATTACCTGCCATAGATTTGGGCCCGTTGTCCATTGGAATGAATGGAATTGTAGAAAATCTGTTTTAGGGTTTCGTTCTCCGTTTTGGGTCTAGACATCGAATAATGGCAGAGTATTTAAATGTTGACTTTTGATGTTGTCGCTTCTAGGATCAGATTGAAATTCCTACGAAATACGAAACCCTGTGCATGTGGATTAGATCATGAGCTAATGGAATGCTATAAGCATCAATTGTTCTAGAGTTTCATTAAACCATTTTAATGTTTTACTCAATCGATACCGTATAGTTATATATTTTAACAATTTTTAATTGCACCACAAGCAATGCATAAAACTATGAACTTCCGTTTCGTTCGCATGCCAATATACAAATAATGACTAATCATGGCAACTTGGTTTAAAACAAGTTACACTGGTTTGCACGAAAAAGCCACAAAAATTATTAAGCAGAACTCATCTGAATAAAAATCCATAAACTTTCTGTACTAAAATGAGAGACACTAAAAAAGATACAACGGAACGAGTTTATCTAAAATATGAACTCAGCTTGAAAAAATGTTTTTGCCAAATAGTTTCTTGAATATTTCTCTTTCTCTTTCTGTTTGTCGCTTTGTGTGATTTGTTTATTTTTAAATCTCCATTCCACCACATTGAGGGAGTCGGACTTTGGGTCTTACGCGTCATTTGTTCTGCATTTCACTTCCAGTTAGTGAAATTTTTCTACTAGCCCACCAAAAAATAAACACAAACAACAGCAAATACAACAATAACAACAATAACAATGGTGTTTTTTGTTATTGTTTGCTGTTTCGTATTAAGCAACAACACGCGGTGAGTGCGTCTTGAAAATGGAAGTAAAAAAAAGAAACAGAAAAAAGTAAATTTAGGTTAACTCTTTGTGCTGTAGCGCTCTCGCTTTTTCGAGTCTCTCCATTTGGTAGTTGAGTTGACTTGGCCTTTATTGAATAAATGTGACAAACGCAGGCGAGACACACTGAACTGACTGACGCATTGACAAAATGACAAACTGACAGAGTGTCAGAGTGACAGAGCGACAAAGTGACAGAGCAACAGCCGGCGCTTTTCTTGTTGTTGTTGTTTTTTGTTTTTTTTTTTATAGAAAGTAAAAGAAATTGTTCTTTGATGTTGATTGCTGCTTGTGCTACTTACGCGGTTGACCTCCCTCTCCCTCTCCCTCTCCCTCTCTCTCTCTCTCTCTCCCTCTCACTCCCTGCTTTTGCTCTCTGAATAGCACTCATTCGATCAATTTAATTGATCAATCAATCAATTACTTAAGCACAATTATAATGGAAGAGATTTCCATGCCTTACCACAGGCAAAACGAAAGCGTGTCATTTGTTTATGAAAACATTTATTAAACTAATAATGCAATAAATATAATGAGTGAATACTATAAACATTTATAGCTATTCATCAATAACCACACATAATCGCATATTTTCGCAATGAGTGTGCTCTCCGAGGCGTGGCATTCAATTCTGTTTCAGTCGTAGAGTTTTGAGAGATGAACTGACGCATGATGTCAGCGCGTAGCATATCAACGCTGGGCCTCTGTTTATATATATATAGATAATGATCTAAACACGACAAGAACCCCGACTCAACGAATCAGCAATTGGTTAGTAACAAATGCATTCAAGTTTAGCTAAGTATTGAATTTACTTGCAGAACAAAACGATGCAAATGTTGTTTATGATCGACAGACTCCATATAACACTCCCAATACAAGTAAAACCCCTTTCATTTAATCACTTTTATATAGTATATAATGCAACTTACCTCTCTTGTGTGCAGTCTATATATACAGTATGTATATTATGTATGTTTGTGTGTTGCTTTATATATATAAATATTTGTTTCGTTATGCCTTTTAATAATCCAAATTATGTGGCATGTCAGCTGGCTATCCTTGAAGTTTCCCGGTTTTCGGTATTCGGTATTCGGTTTTTTTTTTTAAGATTATATATCTTTGATCGATGTTTATGGCAACTTTAACTTAACTTTTATATAATTTTTCTTAAATATAATTATAGTTGTTTTCCGTTTACAGTTTTCTGTTTTCAGTGCACAAGGCCAACGTTGTTGCACTGCTGTTAAAGAGGAATGGAATTTGTTTCATTTAGTTTCAATTGAAAATAGTTTAACAAACGCGAACAAAAATGTGTTAATTTACGAATAGAACATGTTTACGCAGTTTTCGATAATATTTTAATGGGTCGTTATTAATTATGCATGCAGCGACTAGCACCTGAGCCGCTCAATAAACCTAAGCACGTTTTTTCTTTCTTTTATTCTTTTGGGTGTACAATTTATGTTGAAAGAAATCTAGGAAAAATATTTATGTAAATTAAGTGTCTATTGGTTGTTGTGGCGTTTGTCTCTTCGAGTTCTACATGAGTTTTACATTTTCTATTTTCTTTTTTGCTATGCTCAAAACAAAAGACTTAAGCCACGAACTTGCTGCGCTTACATGGTAAACGCTTCGTCTTTTTTTCAGTCCTATATTTTGGTCTTTCTGGTCTATATATACTACATATATACACGTATAAGCTCTAACCGCAAACTGCAATATTTGCAGCTTGTTTACGTGTTTTTTTCTTTCTCGCGCTACTGTTTCATTTTTTCCTTTTCAGTCTTTTTTCTACATCAATTTCTTTGGTCATTGCGCAAAACACTTGTTGTGCTTTTGTTGTTGTAGTTAAAGTAGTGGAAGTTGTTGTTGTTGTTGTTGTTGTTACTGTGGCTTCTTCCCCTGTTTCCCTTATGGAGTTTCTACCTGGTTAATGGGAGCGTAAATGCGCAGCTGGCATGCCAACTTAGTATGAATACTCCAGTACTCATACTCGCACTCACACTTAGTCTTTTATTCATACATATGTTTGCTTTTATATTCGTATTCGTATTTGTATTCTAATATCAGCTGAAGTGGAGTGCAGAGACAAGTTAATGGACTGCTACAAAAAAGAATAAATAAATAAAGAGAACAAGAACTACAGTAAGTTTCACTCCATATGGCCTGGAGTTCAGCTAACTCTGGGATTGGAGCTTAAACAAAAGATCAATGGCAAAGCACAGACAGATTAGATTAGTAGAAACGTCTAAGTACTTTATACAAAAGCGTGATTGCATGAAAATACATATATATTATGAATAGAATGAGTAATTCATTATTTTCAAAGTCCGATCGCATTCTCTTATTCATATCCATATTTTTTAATTTTTCTTAGATTTCCAGCTCGAAAAATTTCACCCTTTAAAACGTGCAAAGACTCGTTGCTTAAATGTGAAATTTTAATCTATTTATTTAGTTTTATTTAAGTTTTTATTTAGGCGTCGTTTTAAATTATACAGTTTTCGAATCACTTATATATTTTTATCATTATTTTTATTCGCAAACTTTAATTTTGTGCGCGTTTTGATTGGCGAAAAAAAACTTTATACACAAATCCTTTAGGCGCACAAACAATTGTATAGAAATCCAGTTTGCGCCGCTTACAGTCACATAAATACAGATACACAAACACAGATACACACAGATCACTGTCAGTTATTATTTTTAGTGCCTGATCGATAGCTGCGGCAATCGAATCCGTTGCGTATACTGTACCATGCCAGACGAAGGCCAAACTCTGACTAAAACTTGTTCAAGAAACTCAACGCGGCTGCACCTGAAGTTTTAGTCCACACACTCACACTCACACTCGCACTCACACTCGCACTCACACTGTGGCCGACAGCAACTGAGACCACAAGACACGCCAGCAAGAAAGAAGAAGTAGAAGGTAAAACGCAGGCAGAAAGAAGGCAGCGAGCGAATACACACAGCACGAATAGGTAGAAAAGTGTGCGATGAAAGAGATGAAAATAAAATAGCGCGACGTGCCCGTTTTACAGATTTATATACACATATATATATATATATATATATCTTCTTTAGTTTATGCTGTTGTTTGTGTTGTTGTTGTTGTTTGTGTCTTGTCTCTCCGGCGACTTTTGCTCTATCGTTCGTTCGTTTGTTGGCTTACTCAGTGCGAGACTTCTTAACGGCTTTCACACACATACACACATATACTCTACACACTCTCTACGTACACACACACATACATACTCGGTACATACACTTATTCAAACCGCTTTTAACGTCTACAACGCGCCACAGTTGCAAACAAACTGAGCTCATATTGAAAGCTTTGGCGCTGCTATCAGCTTGAGCCGGCAAACAAAATGTCGCGCAACGGCGTTGCATTTGCTTTTAATGCCGGCCTCGTTGCCGGTTCGAATAAGCGGCGAATTCAATCGCATGCATAACGTCTAGGCATACCTGATCGTGGTGACAGACTCCGTTGTTGGGATTATCCTTTGCTTTTCCTTGGAAAATCTTCACTAATTATGCTCTTTACTTCTAGAGTTGGATTTTCCTTTGACTATTTACAAATATTGTACAGTATGGGTTTATACGCGGGCTTGATCCCTCAGGTCCTTAGGGTCAGTGTGAGAATCCTTCGGTACGTGCGAAATGCCAAACGGAAGTGGCGTATCCTAACGGACAGTTTTTTTTGCACCTTTTTTTGTGGCTAATTGCAGGACCTTCGACCATGCCCGACGGGGCTAACATAACTTATAAGGGCTGCTCAACTGTTACTGTTACTAATTGTAGAGGTTCGTTTATGTAACGTAACATAAGAAACAATTATGTTAGACAATGAAACAGTATCTGACCATTAAATGATAACCCTATTTCATGAGGTTGTAGTTAAATCAAAGCTAAAATAATAACATAATATAACGATATCGATAATACATTCATACATCGATTTTAAACTAGTTACAATATAAGCTTACACTATAGTCCAATCAAGTTGTGGCCTATCGTGATTACACAGACTGTCTACAATTAATGACAATTGGTCAAACAAACGTATTTGAAACCCTATTTTTTCCAAAACGAGCATAGGGGGTGACAATATCAGGTCGTATTTCCATGCCGAAGGCCAAAAACAACAGCAATTACAGGTCAAATATTTACTATGGAGACTTGCGCTCGATGCAGTCGAAACCCATTAGACCAAGTAGTTGCTGGGACAGAAGGGAAAGGGTAAAGAGGTAAATATAGCAGCCCCGACAATAAGCAAATATTTTGAGTAGTGAACGGAAGTACCATATAAAACTGATACGAGGCTCAGTACCGTTAAGACACACCAGACACAAAGTAATGAAAAAATTGAAGAATTCTTGAATTGAATGCAAATTGTGAAGAAATTATTGAAAAAAAATTATTGTATGGAGAAAGTTTTGCTGCTTGCGTCAGTTTGTGAGTTAGATTAACATTCGGAACAACTTCAACAATTTGATAATTTTTAAAATTAAAAAAATTATGATATTTATAACATATCAACGTATTCAATGCATTGCTACGTGAAGAAGCAAGAACAATAGATGTTAGCACGTGGCTTTCAAACTTCAGTATATACTAAATCAATCTGTCAAAGACGTTCTGTTAAAACATCATATGGAGGATTGAAACGGAAACCAAGGCGTAGTAATCATTATGCCTTGGGTTTGGCATTGACGATTTTACCTGGCATTTGCTTTGGTGCGTATCTGGGTAGACAGTTGGCTCAATACCTGGAAGATAGCGATATTTTCTCTCCCTCACTTGTTGATGATCTGGACGATGAGTAATTTCGGAACATATCAAATTGACGTAACTTCATTGTCGGCTAATTCATTTTCAAAAGCATGTTGTAAATGCTTATTCGATAATCCAAGTTATGCCATCAAATATGCACCTAACATCTTCAAGAATATCACATTGTCTCATCCACATTCAGTAATGGTTAAGTCAATGTGTATTTCGTTCGTTGATGGATCGCATTTTGTATATTGCTGTAGTTATAAAAAAAATGGATTTGACTTTGCTTTAAAAGATCTTTGGTGTGGAATCATCAAAAGTCTCGTGTTAATGAAGGATGGAAATCATTTCAAAAAGCTGAGACCGCTGATACATTATATTTTTGGCTGTGCCTGGAGGAGTTGAAATCGGCGGAATTGGACTGATATTATTTTTTTTTAGAATGATTTCCAGCAATATATGTAAAATATAAAAAAAATTCATTTAGTAACAATTTTTCTTTATTTTCATTAGATTCTTTATAAATAAGAAACTAAACAAATTTTTAAAATGACGCGCCCTAAAAATGTTGGACAGCACACTTCACTGAATATGTTTCAACGGCGTTGCCACATCAACGAAATGACGTAGTCTGTGCCAGTGTTGTAAAATGCCAAGCTTGAGTTGCGCGCGCAGCTTGAATGTGTTTGAATCTCTAAAAAGCTCTCTCTCAGTGCAAAGCCAAGCGCATTGTTTGTAAATGTGAGCTTTTGGCCTGACCATAGCCAAAGTTGATGGTAGCATTTATAGCTTAGTAATCTGCACTAATTAGTATCAGTAAAATCAATGAATACACTTTAATGTTGCCGCTGCTCTTGCTCTAAATGTTTGCTATTGTGCAAGTATACCATATGGTATTTGTATAGTTATTGTTATTACTTTTTTTGTTAGAGATATATTTATTAGATAATTCTGACAACAATGCATGAAATCAATACAGCATTTCACACAGCAAATCATCATCTGTATCATCAGCAACATCAGCAACATCAGCATCATCATTACGATCATAAACGAAACAAGAAACGAACAACCAGTTATCATAATGTATAATGATCGCCTGAACAGATCATTAAAATCGAAGCCTACCTCAAACAGTCTCGAGGTATTTTCCTTTGACATATAATTGGTTAATTATGGCTCTGCTAAATATAGCGACAACACTTTAAGCGTTTTTTCGCGAATTCATCAAGTCTGGGTATCTATCTGTCCGTCTCTCCGTCTGTCCATCTGACCATCTGTCTGTCTGTCCGTCTCGCTGTTGTGACGCATGGTTAGCCGTGATTAAAACGGCTTTTAAGCGAGACGCCCAAATGGACGCCGCTGGCCAGGTCAATAAGTTAGTTTAAAGTAGGCTAAGCAAATGCGTATGCCTTCTCATTGATTTTGCTTTGTTTTAAATTTTCAGATTTTAGTTTAAGTTTAAAGTTTTGGGTTTCTCAGCTTTGAGAGCCTCTGTTCAAGTGAAACATGGCATCCAAATTGCATGTATTAAACATTAACCAATATGCATTGATTGGCGTTGCCTTAAAGTCAAGCAAATTAATCAGGTTTTGTCAGGCCCCGTCTGAAGGTCGGCCATAGCAACAATAACTATGGATGCTCCCCAAAACCAGACACAATCGCAACCAAATAAAATCAATGAGTAGAAAAAAAGAAACATAAGAAATCAACAGCGAAAAGAAAAAAGAAAAACCAAAAGGCATCGAAGACAAAAGAGAGTAAAAGGTATAGAGATAGAGGGAGTGGGAGAGGGATAGGGAGAGGGGGAGAGAGACATAATGTGCCAACTAATGCAACGATTGAGTAAAAGTGGCAGCCCGAATATTCGCAAAAAATACAAAAATAAAACAAGTCGCATTAAGCTGTAAAACAGCAAACAAATACAACTTGTAAATTACTAAAATAACAATTGAAATCAAGGCCATGGAACCGCCTCTTGAAGTGGACAACCCCAAAAATATATATATCATATACATCGTTTGATCTTCAATAATAGAATGAAGAAGTTCTTTAGCCTTTCTTTGAATATACCTCAAAATATTATTCTGTTTATTTTAATTCTGATTGTAAAAAATCCAACTCTTTGTGAAGTTTCTTGACGTCGAATATTACTTTAAACAAACTATAAAATATGTTTAAATATAAATATCTTTAATTTGTTTATTCATAAAAAATATTAATTTTAAATGGCCATATTTATTAGGCAAATTATAGAGTATATTTAATTTGGGGATGATTTCCGAAAATAAGTGTTATATCCAAAGAAAGGGATTATTTATATGAAAAGATTACTTCTTTATTAGAAGATATGGCATTAATATTGACATATAAACTAATAAACACGTTTACAGGACCACATTCTTTTCGTGAAACCACATCTATAGAAATAGCAGGCTATTCAAAATACCTCCTCTGAAAGACCCTTTATTATTACCTTCTAAAACTACACACATAAAATTTACAGATATTGAAAATTAGCTATCTTTAAAGCATGTAAATGTCGAATATATATTTCTGAATGTTAAAGCTTATATTATATTATACCATCTCATATGTTATACATGTATTCCGTTCCAAATAAAACCTACAAATTTTGATAACAGCATAAATATGAATATTATATACAGCAGTAATTAAAACATTAAGAGGAACATAATTTGGCGTCAGCCTCTTTGAATGAAAAAATTAAAAAAAAAAAACACTCGTATATCAAGAAATAAATAATTTAATGATGGTGTCGTATGGCATGGAATAGTATACTATGGGCATGGGCATGGGTTATCCTTGAGCCGAGTTTAGCCAAGCATGCGGCGCGTAGACGTTGGCAAACGGCATCCATTAGCACCGTGGATAATAAAACAAATTAACGTACGATAAACATATTTTGGGCCTGACTTTATAATATGCATGAAATGGGCTAAATGCAACAACAACAACAACAACAACTGAATCTGTGACCCTAGTTAAGAGGCCCTTAAATTTCAGTTTTGATTTATGTTGCTAGAGAGACACTACCATGTGAATGCGTGTGAGTGCATGAATACGTGTGAGTGTGTGAGTGCGTGAGTGTGCGTGTGATCGTACGATCGTGTGATTGTGTGTGTGAGCATATGCTAATGCGTTGGCGTGTCGGCTACTGGATAGCTTTGCCCTATTGACATTGCAAAACCTTCATCTGACCACAGCCAGTTGATAAGCAATGGAGACAGAGAGATAGAGAGAGAGAGAGTACGAGTATGAGTATGATTGCGAGTGTGAGTGCGAGTGCGAGAGTGAGTGGAGAGCAAGTTAGATGGTCGAAGCCAGATCACAATCCCACAGTCAACATGAAGAGGAAGAGAGAAGATGAAAAGATACCAAAGGCGGTCGAAAGGCATGAGTTCAGTTCAGTTGAGCAAAGTTGAATTGAGTTGGTGTGGTTTTTCTGTGTGTATATAAGGTCGGCGCATCTGCTGTTTGTCATCATTCAGTCTCAATCACTTGGTCCAACCAAATCCAACGAATCTTCACAAGCTTTATTCGCAACAACAACAACAACAACAATGGTAAGACACAACGAACAAGTGCAAGAACAACCATAACAACAAAACCACCACCACCACCACCACCACCACCACCACCAACAACAACCACAACCACAACAACAAAAACAGTGCAACAAATTGAAAGTACAAGTAGCACTACAAGCGGTCAACTCAGATGATGGTCGTCATGATCATCATGATAGGAGATCGGAGATCGGAAAGCAGCTGCAAGCCATGCACTGATGGACCTGAAGTTGACCTTAGGTTTAGTGCTTACCTTTCCGACCCTGGCCTGTCAATTAACTGAACGCTAATCTCACATGATGCGGACAATGACAGGCAGACAGACGGACAGAGGGACATACGGACAGACTGGCTGACAGACAGATCTGCGGAGTTAATCATTTTTATGTTGTTTAATTTGTGTTTTAATTTCGCTTCTTGTTTTTTTTTCATGGATTTTTGCAGAAATTCTTCGTTTTGGCTGTGTGCGCTATTGCCGCCGTTTCTGCTGATGTCTCGCACCTGAATCTGGGCGGTGGAGGCGGAGGCTACTCCTATGACAAGCCAACGCCCTCTTTTGACATTGACATCCGTTCGGCTCCTGCCCCTGCTCCAGTGTACTCTGCCCCAGCTCCTGCTCCAGTATACTCCGCGCCTGCACCAGCTCCAGTTTACTCTGCTCCAGCACCAGCTCCTGCACCTGAGTATCTGCCCCCTGTGCAGGATATTCCCGCTCCAGCACCAGCTCCAGTTTACTCTGCTCCAGCTCCAGCTCCAGCTCCAGTGTACTCTGCTCCAGCTCCAGCTCCAGTCTACTCCGCCCCTGCACCAGCTCCAGTTTACTCTGCCCCAGCTCCCCAGGAATACAGCGCACCTGCTCCAGCACCAGCACCTGAGTACCTGCCCCCTGTGCACGACATTCCCGCTCCAGCCCCAGCTCCAGTTTACTCTGCACCAGCTCCCGCTCCAGTGTACTCTGCCCCAGCTCCAGCTCCAGTCTACTCAGCTCCCGCTCCTCAGGAATACAGTGCTCCTGCTCCTGCCCCAGCTCCAGAGTACCTGCCCCCAGTGCAAGACATTCCAGCACCAGCACCCGCTCCAGTCTACTCTGCTCCAGCACCAGCTCCAGTTTACTCTGCTCCCGCACCCGCCCCAGCTCCAGTCTACTCTGCTCCTGCTCCTGCTCCTGCTCCTGAGTATCTGCCACCTGTGCACGATGTGCCTGCCCCAGCTCCCGCTCCAGTCTACTCGGCTCCAGCCCCAGCTCCCGTCTACTCTGCTCCTGCTCCAGCTCCAGTTTACTCCGCTCCTGCCCCCGCTCCAGTCTACTCCGCACCCGCTGACAGTGGCTACGAGTACAATGTGCCAGCCAAGCGTTTCCGCTTCTAAGCCCCAACTCATCCCCTTCCACTATTCCCAACCACAGTCACTTCCCCCTTCCCTTGCCATTGTCTATACACTCATTGGGCGTTCCATCGTTTGTTAAATTAACAAGCGACCTCCGCCTATTTCTTTGTTGTTGATTATTTGTTGTTATTATGCAAAGTTTCTGTTGAGATTTTTAGCTAATAAATAAATATAAATATTACGATTTAAATTAGTAAATACACAAAAGTCTTTTTCGTTATCATCGACCTCTTTACCAGATGTTCCAGATTTCAGATTCACCGATTGCATCGCTTTCTTATACATATATAACACAGTTTATATGCATATATAACATTGAAAAGCTATTAAAATCGAATGGCATAAAAGTCGCCCTATAAAACTTATGCAAATTTCACGTTTGGATTTCGTTTTAACGAATTCGCAAATTAAGTTCAACGGAAGAAAATATATACACATCATAATAACAATTAATTCATGTGTAGGATATGGGAAATATTACAAAATAAATCAAATAAAAAACACAATATCATTGCAATATCATATTATAATTTATCATATATCACAATATCATATATTGTATGAAAAGAATTTATTACTGTACCAACTTATAATAAGATGTTGCAATTAAAAATATATACCGAATAGTAGGGACGGTGTCCGACAGTGGACACCCTCTGCTTAGTATTTTCGAGTCATACTTATTCCAAGTATTTTTATAGAGTCACGAGATGAAAAGACGGCATCCACAACCGAATAACAGTAGATGAGTAGATTATGTTAGGTTAACAGCAATCTAACAGCATTTAACAGTGGGTTAACATAACATTTTCTCAATTCCAATACAATTCTGGAGATCTTCAAAATGACGCATATTTTATAGATTTCCTTTCCTTCCTTTAAGAACCGAACGGTTCTATTCAAAATAATGCTATATTAGGTATGTTTGCTTTTTCCAAGTGTATTCAGTTGGCTTATGAAAAGAAGATGGTGGGACGAATGTGGAAATCAAGGTGGGTTATAGTAGTTGAAGTTCTTCTTCTCTCACATGTGAGTGTTAATTAAATAAAATTAGTTGACTGTATTTGCTTTCAAAAATGTAATCAATTAAATGTGCTATATTATCATTTCTTTTGTATTCGTATTATGAAAATACCCTTTACTTTTATGCAAAACCAAGAGCACGCCAATCCTACACGAACCTACATAGATGTAATCGTATAATCGGTTAGTAATTTAGGAAAGTTTCACTCTGATTTGTGACCCGACCAACAAACAAACAAAAAAAAAAAAAAACAAAAAAACAATCACAATTTGCATATGATAAACTAATGCAATTCATTCAATAGATCAAAAGTCAAACTCGATTGCAGTGCATTCATTAAAACCGAGTCTGAATTGAAAGCCAATAGACATCGTTATTATTATATCTTATGCCTTATACCATATACCATATGGTTTATGCAAATTTCCACCCCATACGATCCATAACACGCGCCATTCGCATCGATTTCTGCAACGATATATGCATATGCATGTTCCAAAGATAATGATCGATCGGTCATTATTTGAATTGAATTCCTTTTCTTTGCAATTTTATGAATGATATATACGAGAGTAAAATCGAAATGTTTGGTCGAATCTGTAAAATCATCTACAATAGTCCCATCTTATATACAATAAGTAAAAGATGTTGATTTAATTTATTATTCAACTAATATTAGATAGTTTTATTTGATGATTTTGCTTGTTTAACTTTAGTTTTGTTTTCTTTACTGTTTTGTAGTATACGTCATTACAATCATTGTTCATCTATTTTGTAGTTAAATACATAGTATGCACTGTGTCATTCATTATAATATATATATGTATAATTATTATTTAGTTTGGGGTTTAGGTTCACTATATATAATATATATATTTGATTGTTATATATCAAATAGGGTATTGCGTAGGTGTATATATAAATTATTATTATAATTAATTGCAATGCTTCTAATCGATCAACAAACGAATCTAAATTGAATCGAATAATCAAACCTCGATAATTACCGTGCTAATTTACAAATACAATTAAACTAAAATACTTAAAACATTTGCAAAGTTGCAGTTGCAGTTGCAGTTGCAGTTGCAGTTGCCGTTGTTGATTTAGCGACTCTAGGAGCACATAGAGAATCCGGTCAAGTTACAAATAATAATATTAATAATAATAATTGAATTGTCACTTAGTATAAATACAAATAAACGCTACATATATATGCATTGATTAATTTATTATTAAATAAACATTTAGCATAAGAGTTGACATTCACTTTCATTGATTCTATGGGCAGCTCTTCTAAGGATTGATGCACATATTCCAACACTAACCGCGTTCGTTCCTTCGTTCGTTTAAATTTATGCAAGCATCATCTATGCATGCGCACATACAAATACACATACACATACACATCCACATACACATACATATACATATACATATACATATACATATATAAATACATATACACTGCTCTCTATTATATTATATTCTCTAATACATTATATACAAGCTTGGGCTGACGACGGCGGCGGCGTTTGTTATGTGTCATAATCATCCTGCTGCGAACTGAAGTAGCTCACCAAGCCACTGAACTCGCCCACGCCCCCAGCCGCACTGTTGCCAACTGCAGTGGCGCTGCTACTGCTGTTGCCGTGCGCCGAACTGGAGTCCTCCTCGGCAATGGCAGTCGGCGAGTCCTGTGTGGCTTCTAGCGGCGATTTAGTATTGGAGTAGGCCTCCAGAGTGATTAGCTTCTTGCTCGTTATCACCGACGATTTATGCGGCTCCGTGGTAGTTGGAGCCGCTACTGCGGATGGTGGTATTGCTGGTATCGTGGCTGGCGGCGGTGCTGGTGCGGGAGCGGGAGCAGGTGCTGGCGGCGGTGCCGGCGCTGGGGCTGATGCAGGGGCTGGTGATTTGCCGCGCGTCAATGCTGATACTGAATGATTTGTGGGCGTGGTAGGCTGCGGCGGCGGTGGTGCACTGACTATAACTGAACTCGGCGCAGCCGTATGTCCGGGTGGTGGTGCACTCAGTGGTGGCGGTGGTGGATAGTAGCCATAGGGAGGATAGCCACCTGCAAAAGTGAATGAAGCATACATTACTTTAAACTGACAGAGTTTTTCCTGTACAGTAGATACTTACGTGCTCCTGCTGCGTAATCAACGGCGCCGGGTCGCATATTCGGCGTTCCTGGTGGTGCCACACGTGGTGGGTAATTCGGATTGCCGTAAATTGGTGGCGCCCTAGGTAAAGAAAACAATTAATCGCTTATTAAATCACACAATGTTCAATGAACTTACCTGTATGGATTTAGATGTGGCGAGGCATGCCTGGCCGGTGGTGGTCCAGCACCATAGACGCTTGCCAATGCGCCGGGCGGCGGTCCGCCGTGATGCTCAGGCCCTTGGAGATACGGCGGAGCACGTACATTGGGTGCACCAGGCACTCCGGCCGCCGTAGACGTAGGTGGTGGCGCCCCACGTAGCGGCGGGGGTGCTCCGTAAGTGGGTCGCAGCGCAGAGCTTGGTGGCAATGGTTGGCCGTAGAAACGTGCCAGCTCTGCGCTGCTGGGATACATTCCAGCACCACCAGGTGGACCGGCTTGCGGTGG
>JBANCZ010001295.1:0-22877 GCA_037040025.1 Sphaerogastrella javana | reverse complement strand
GAGAAAGAGAGAGAGAGAGAGAGAGAGAGAGAGAGAGAGAGAGAGAGAGAGAGAGAGAGAGATGGAGAAAGCCAAGGCAGCGGGCGGTAGGTCATGTAGAAAGTATAGGACGCACAGGAGCTCTGTGCGTTTTCAACAGCCAAAACGTTTGATGTTAGTACTCTAAATACATGTATATTTGCCCATATAAGTATACAACATACAACCACACAAATACACACACACATACAAAAAGAGAGAGGGAGGGAGAGGGAAAGGGAGAGGGGGAGAGGCCAACCATATCTTTGTATTTGGTCTGGTATTTGTGTTTGCGCTCGTTTGTTGTTTTGTGGGTATGGGATTTTTGGTTTTGCCGGGGGGGAACCGCGGGACTGAGAGCAGCTCCTTGTGCGGTTTTTGAATATGTCTCATTTGAAATTGTTCCTTGGCAATTTACATGGCATTTTGTTTTTGTTCTCGGGTCTCTTCATTTTTTCAACTTCTTCTTCGTCTAAGCACCAAACCATGAGGGGCACATCAGGACATCATGTTTTTCGCATGCCAAACGCGCTGAAATTTTTTTTTTTCTGTTGGAATTTGATTTTTAAAGCGACCGCACACAAATATTTGCCAATGCTGCTGACACTTGAAAAAATATAACCTGTAAATGTGGCAGTATATGGCTTCAACTCTTAGCAAAAAGGTTTCACTTTAAGTATGATATTTTTGTATTTATCATTCAGGATTTCAAATATACACATTTTAGATGATTTCCAAATGGAAGACACAGAGGACGAGTCAATAAATTTGTTTCAGTCTCTTATGGAGATTGTTTTTTTCAAGTGTATGTAGAAATAGCAATGGTAGAAACATAGCAGGGCTGGAGCATGGAATGCGACCAGAGCAAAAACATTGACCTCAATGGCTAATAGACAACATGGCGCATAAATTCCTTTTGCTGGCCGCCTCTGCCTTTGCCTTCATCTCTGTCTTTGCTGCTGATTTTGCAACTGCCACTTCCACTGCTGCCTATGCCACGGCCAATTGGCTGCAATATAACAAAGTGCAACGGAGCGAACGTTGAAGAGCAAAACAACAAAAGCATAACAACAACAGCAACAACAACAACAAAATTCAACTCTATGTAGAGGAGGCAGATGACTAGACTAGACGAAACCGAATGGACAAACTCCCACCCAGCAGTCAGGCTCGAACTCGGGATGCCAGTGATGCCAAAGTGGCGACAAAAGGGCAGAATGAGGGCGTAAAAAGCATGCAGGCATAAAAAGAACAATAACAAACAATAAAAAGCATGCAAGACAAGCAAAGCAAAGCAAGGCAAGCAAAAGCAAGCAGCAAGGGGGGACTAGGGGATTTTTGCTGTAGTTTCACATTTCTATTTGCTGCTGCTGTAAAAAAACGCAGAGCGAGAGGAGATCGAGTGAAAGAGAGGAGTTGGAGTACGAGAGTTCAAGCAACATTAGCAGAGTCATATTGTAAAGGAGTTTTTCGTAGTTTATATGCATGCTACAAAGGACAATAACAATGGCAACAGATAGACATTATTGTTATTATTATTATTATATGCTTTTTCCTTTGTGTGTGTGCTTCAAGCAGATTGAAAATGCATTCAGAGTGGAGTTTTGCCATCAGTTGAGCTTAAATCAGAGTAAATGCAATTAGTTGGGGAATTTTTTGCTATTTCGTTGCTTAAAGTGGAAAAAGGAAATGGTCTTTAAGCGTGGCTCACTTCTTGTTGATTTATATGGTGAAATGTTATAAGTAAAAGACAACAAACGTGGCCCACTGACTGACTGCTTTTTGGCCATCTTGCATAATTAAATCAGATCACATTTTAAAATTCCATTTATATTTACCTCTCGTCTGATGCTGGGACAAGCTCGTAAATCATGATTAAAAGCTTCGGGCGACATACAGACCCAAACACACACACACATACACACACACACTTATAACAGACGAAGGCACCGTCTCGGTATAACCCAATCCTCAAGCAACTATGCTCCTGCTACTATGCCTAACACGTAACCAACAACAAAAAATAAAGGAAAATGACAACGAAGTCAGAGAAGGCAGAGAACGAGAGCAGGCAACTTTAAACAAAAAGCATTGTGGCCAGCGAGACGACAAAGCGAGCAGCGTTTACTCATGTTGCTGTTGTTGCTGTTGTAGGTGATGCTGCTGTTGTTGACTGACGAGGACGCCGACTGGGCGAGATTCAATTCTGGAGATACAAGTGGCAAACAAGCAAAAGAAGCGGCAGAAGCAGCAGCAGTCGCGACCGCTAAAGTCGAGCAGTCACAGCCAACAAACAACTACAACTACAACAACAGCAATAGCAACAAAAGCGGTGACTCACTTTACACACACACACACACACACACACGCACACACACGCTTACACGTAAAATATAGAGAAGAGTAAAAAAAACGCTCGAGCTCGAAATGGAAAGAAAAAAGAAATGAGGAAGAAAAACTTGATATGGCAGAGAGTATTGTACCATACATACTCCTAGTCGTAGTCCTAGTCGTAGTCGTTGTCGGAGCCGTAGTCGTTCTTGGTATTGGTAGTGGTAGTGGTAGTGGTAGTGGTAGTGGTAGTGGTAGTCGTACTTATATCGTATGTTGTTTGGCTTGTATATAAGGCGAGATAAATCAAATGTGGCGAGAAATTGCAACAACAATAGCAACAACAATGAATGCAAAAAAAAGAGCAAAAAGGAAAGAGTATAGCGAAACGAAAATGCGAGAAATTTATCCAATTTGGTAAAAATTTAGGTCACAGCCGGGGACTCCATGCTATAGCGACGCCTGGAAGCGCACACCGAAAACGTCTGCAAAAGCGCAGCTGCCATTGTTTGAGCTAAGCGTGTGAGTATGTGTGAGTCTATATCAGTATGTGTGAGTGTGCGAGCCTGCAAGAGGCCACAGGAAGAGACTGAGAGCTCAAGTGCAACAACGGACAAGAGGCAACAGCAAGTGTTATAGCCCCATTGTCCTGCTACCCTTTTTTGTTAAACACCCTAGCAAAGGCTATGAAAATTTGTGTCACAAATACAGGCAGGACAAGAGCTATAGTAGAGTTTTACTTGATCAGATGTTCTGAAATCATTTTTGATAATATCTCTCTATATTCTATAATACTTGTAGTGCTGAGTTAATTAATTAAAAATTAAATACCATAAACAACATTCAGAGAAACATGGCACCATATATGATATAAGGGTCTTAGCATGGTATTACATATTTGACCTAAGTCGGTGTACTTTTGCTAAAGAAAATGAAGTTTAATTTTCGTGTGAAAATTTAGAATCCGTTTTTTTTCACAGTCAAGCATAAAAACATATCAGATATTCATAGAATTATTTCAGTAAGGGTATATTAACTTTGCCACACTGTACTCTCGTTCTACCTCAACTTGTTGTTGGGCAACTTTTAGATAGCTTGAGATATGCAACGTCCAAAATGGGACACAGGCTGGAAACAAAAAGAAAAAATCAAAATAAAAATAAAAAAAACTGTACGAAAAGCTTCATCTGGTTGAAGAGGCAGACGCCAAGCCAAACTGAGCCATGATAAATATGCCACAGAAGCAGCAGCACAAACCAGAACGAGTGGGTGAAAATGTGTGATGGGTAGAGAGAACAGAAGAGCAAAGAAACGAGACCCTAAGATGAAAACATAAATATGAAGCGACACGAAACTTGTGAAAAATACTAAAAACTCTGCAAGCTGCAAAGGACACTTGCTCTATGTTTTGATACGATAGAGATATACCGAGAGATAGCGTGAGCATGTGAGGGGAAGTACAGCCTCTTGACAGCTAATGGCACATGAAATGAGTAAATTATCACATAGCTGAGACAGCAACTACAAGCCCCATCCCGTTACTCCATTTGCTTGCTAACCGGCTAATTTGCAGCGTGTTCGCACGCTCCCAAAAAAAAAGCATGAAGCCACAACATTGCGTATACGTGATATGAGCATTACACTCTGCTGTCTGATTTTGTGTGTGGAGGGTTGCCCCTGCTCACCCATAAATGTCTATCTGCTTCTTGGGGTTGATGCTACGGATGTTGTAGTCGGAGTTGGAGTTGTTGTTGTTGTTGTTGTTGTTGGGGTTGCTGCAGTGGCTGGCAGTTGGCAGTTGGCAGATAAGCGAAAAATGCAGCGTAAAAAATTGAACGCATATTTCACAAACACAAATGACAAGCGAGGGAACTACTGCCACAGTGGCTGCTGTGCACTTTCTCCACCACCTTCTCCATGCTGCTTGCGCTCACGAAAAGTACAGGTGGCAGGTAGAAAGGCAACGATGCTTGGCTCTTTGGCAGTGCCAGCAGGTCGCTCTGTGGCATTTTCTGAATTATTTCGCACGATATGAACTTTTGCAACAAGTCTCAATAATTCTCTCGACCTGCCAAGCTGGGTAATGAAAGAAAAGCAGCCGGTTTCTCATTTCTCCATGCCACACAGCAGTAGCAGCAGCAACAGCAACAGCAGCAACAACAACAGCAACAGCAACAGAAGCAGCAGCAACAGAAGCAGCAGCAGCAGAAGTCTAGGTGCAGCTATAGCAATATCTGTAGCTGTAGCTGTAGCTGAAGCTGTAGCTGGAGCTGGAGCTGTAGCAGTAGTTGTCGTTGTGACTACAGTCCAGCGCGAATTCGTTCTGTTACTCTGCATTAAATCAATGAATCGAATGAGCCAGGGTACGGATGTCAGTAAGTTGCCATTTTGAGAAATTAAAAGTGTCCGTTGCCGTTTTCATTTCCGCTGCCCTTTCCGCTTCCTGCGGTCGCTTTGAAATCTCCGGGTCCACTTCGATACATTTCGCTACGTTTCAATTGCTGCGTCTCTCAGCTAGTTTCCCAACTGTGCAGGTGGTTGGTCGGTCGGTTGGTTGGTCTCTCTGGTCTACGCTAGTGGGCAGCCTTAAGCTCAGGTAATTCCCCAAAACGCAATCCTATTAAAAAAAGATCGCAAAAGGGCGTCCAAATTGCTTTTTGCCTGGCGGGGTAGGTCGGTAGCCTGGGCGTTCCAGCCCGCAAAGTACTCGATAATGATGCCCCGACTGTGTGCACTGGCCAGCGCCACCACGTTAATAAGCTAGCTAATAACCCAAGGCGACCTGCTGTGGCAAATATGGCCGCACCACCAGCAACACAGGCTGATAGTCTAGGCGGAGCAGCTAGAGCTGGCAACTGGCAACTGGGCTACTCTGTATCTGTGGCTGGGTTTGGGTCTGGGTCTGGGTTGTTGGGCACGGCCTTTACAGTTCGTCAATTTTAATGTCTGAACCACTCGGGACATACTCGGAAATCGCTGCTAAAAGTAATTCAGTTTTATATTAAAAAGATTTTCGCATAGCCTCGACTTCTCGCTCATTTGCATTGCGGCGCGTTGAAAAGTAATAAAATAAACAAGTGTCCTGGAAAAAAGAAGAAGCACCAGCCGAAGAAGTGCCGAAAACAAGCAAAAGAAAAAGGACACAACACAGCAGGGCAATGAGACGAAGCGGTGGAACGATGAATGGTGGTGAATCGCGGTGGGACGGTGCGTCGACAAAATGGTGTGAAAGTGATTTATATTTTAATTCAAAAATGAATTATTTAGCACACTTTTTAATTCCTTTTTGGCTTTTTTAGCCCGTGTGTTTATTTTTCTTTATGGCCCAATCTGAAATTCTGATTACTTTTTATACGCTTTTATTTGGCAGTTTATTGCATTTGCCTCTTCAAAAATAAAAAAAAAAAAAAGTAAAAAGGCCAAGATAAAGAACTCTAAAGAAATGCAAATTTTTCGACTCATCAGTGCGCGCTACATTTAACATTAAGCCAAAAGCAAGAGCCAAAGCAACAGCAACAGGAAGAGCAAGAGCAAAAGCGAAAGCAAAAGCAAAAGCAACAAATATGATCAAGAGGCCTAAAAAGCTGTTGACAGTTGTTGGACAGTAAACTAACTTTCAAGACTCGCAACTTCATGAAACAATTTGCCACTCAAGTGTGGCATAAGATGCAAAACTTTTGCATAATATATCAGCAGCACACGAAAATCTTAAGACGACCAACTGATGCTCTGCATACATATAAGCAAATACTAAAACAAATCTGTGTAAATTTAATGGATTTTTGAATACCATTGCTGCTCCTGCCTATTGTACTCGTCTAGGGTACTCGACTTTTTAATCATATGTAAATGGAAGCTGCAAGTGCTCGCTCTGACTCTGACTCTGTTTGCACAAATCTTATATATGCCCTTTGTCATATAGCAACTTGTTAAAGTTGTATGTTATCGTTGTGTCTGTATGTGTGTGAGTGTGTGTGTGTGTGTGTAAGTGCCTGTAAAATTGACACTAAATTTAAACGGGGGGGTGGTGATGGGGCGGCAAATGCAACTGATTATTATGAGCAGAGCAGAGCAGAGCGAGGAAGAACCGACAGTAGGTAGAGTGTGGTTGCAGTGTGGCAGCAGAAGCCAAAAGTCAAGTGCAGAAAACAAAAAGGAAGCCAAAGGACTAGTAGAATTTGCAATGTGCTGCTGCTGCCACAGACTGCAGCGAAAAAATTTGAATATAAAATGCGTTATGTGGCAAGGGACAAGCAGACATGCGCGATGACGTCGACAGCGACGTTAACAGCAACAGCAGCAGCGACAGCGACAGAGACAGGGATAGCGACGGACAACAGCGACAGCAAACGGACAACGAGTAGGAACAGAAGCAGGAACAGAAGCAGGAGTAGGAGCAGGAGCAGGAGCAGAAGCAGGAGCTGCAGCAGTATGACAATGGACAGATCCTGCGGCAACAATGAAATTGCGTATGTAAATTTGATGTCGTTACCAACGGCGTCGGCAGCATTGCTGAAATAATTAAAGTGGAATGCGCCAAGCCAAAAAAAAAAAAAAATATGAAAAATAAATAAATAAAAAACAAAAAAATGCCACAATGAAAGAGAAATGTGAGAGAGGGAGTGGGGGCAATAGTGCAAGGTAGTGAAAAAAAAAGAGTGAGAAGAGCAAGCAGCCCAGTGGGAGCAGTTGGAGTTGCAGTTGCCTTTGCTGCTTCTGATGTTTGGGCTTTTGGCCTGTCATGCTTGTGTATTGCCAGCTTTGCAGCTTTTCTTTATGCATGTTTTTTTTTTGTTCGTTCACGTTTTGTGGTTGCCACGCCCACACTTGTGTATATGGGTCCGTATGCAAAGAAGCTGCAGCAGCTGCTACTCCAACTGCGCCTCTGCTCAGCATTGCAAATGCGGCGCTGACGTCGACGCAAACGCCAACGCCAACGCTGACGATGACTCTGACTGGGAGACTGAGTCTGTGTTTGACTCTGAGTGCAAGTTGTCAAAAAAAAAAAAAAAAAAAAAAAATGAAAAGAATGTCGCAGGCAGCAACCACAACAACATTTACAGCTGCAGCAATGGCAACAACAGTTGCTGCTGTTGCATAGAGAATCAGCGAGAGAAAGGAGAGACAACGCTTTGCTTTGGCATAAATATGAGTGCCATCAAATTAATATGCGTCGCATATGGCTGACGATTTTGTGGTACAACATGTTAAGTGCATGCAATGCCAGATGTTGCCGCTGCTCACTGCTGCTGCTGCTGCTGCGGCCTGCAACAGCTGCTGTCTTTGGGGACTAATGCTGCTGCATAATTCGAGGAGCTCTGCTTGACGGTTGCTCCTTGCTGTTTGCTGCCTGGCTTGACTCCTTGGCTCAACATCTTGGCAGGTTTTTTTTTTTTCATTCACGCTGCTTGAGTGACGTGGCACTGCCTTGAGTTATGATGCTTAGCCGCATCGCTGCAGCAGCATAGATAAAAATGTGCAATTGCAGCAGGTGCAACAGAGACAGACCGGTGCGAGAATGAGCGAGTGGAACATTTAATTTGTGCTAACACACCCGCAAGTGTCCGCGGCATAAAGCTTTTACCGGAATTGTGTGTCTGTCATATACGACGCTAGTGACACTCTCATATGTTGCACTGTCAGCTCAAGTGCTGTAACTTGCAACGGCAGCAGCAGCAGCAGCAGCAGCAGCACCGGCAATAGCAGTAGCTTCAGTCTTCGACACCTGTGCCCTTTGTCAATTTCTCAAATGGAACTCCAACCACACAGTCGACGCTCCCAAAGCGGATTTTCTTCTTGTCTTTTTTTTCCAATTTCGTGCAGTGTTGTCAAACCTGTCAAACGTTCCGGAGTATTTTTTGCTACTCTTAAAACTTATGATTTACCACAGAGCTTTGATTTACGACTGCAGTAAGCAATAATCTCTGCGCTCTTTGGTTACAATTAGGAGTAAAATATTTCTGCTCACAGATGGCCACTGTATTAGGCCTTGGGTCGAGCCTAATGGCATGTGAAATTTGTTGTCAAAAAACGCGTGAAAATGAAAATGGCTATGACCATGGCCATGGTATATAAATTTGCGTGCCAGATATAGATTTTTGGCAGCTGTTGATTCAGGCGTCCAATGCTTCACTGACCAGCAAGTGGCTTCAGTTGAATGTTAGATATGGCATGGCATGGATGAGTCGAGTCGAGTCGAGCAATGAATGGGATGGTTGGTTGTTGTGGTAGTGGTAGTGGTAGTAGACAGGTTCGGCCTTATGCTGTCACGCAGTTATCCGGTCAAAGGGGCGTGTCTCTATGGCCAAAGGCGTATTAGACACGCATCAGTGGGCAGCCTTGAAGGCAGCAGCACGAATGGACGAACAGTATCATGGGCGGGCCAGAGGGCCGGAAAACAGCTGCTGTCCCATTTGATTAGGCTGATGCCGTTGCTGCCTGGGCTTTAAAGGATATTGATAAAGGCATTGCCCTTTGTATATGTGTGTAGGCATACGGTTGCCTGTGTGTGTGTGTGTGTGTGTGTGTGTGCGTGAGTGTGTATCAAGGTGCGTTGTATTAGTTGAGTCAAAGGTTCGCTTTGACTTGCAATTAATTTGCTTTGTTTTTTACGCTTGACTGCACTCGCCTGGACAGCAAGACAGACAGTCAGATGGCCAAAATAGATAGACAAAAGGACATTTAGACATTTGGACAGTCAAGATAGACTGAGAGAGAGAGAGAAGGCGAGATACTAAAGCATGGGCATGAAAATGGGCATTTTGCCGAACCATAAATTATTTTATTAAGCCACTTGGGCTGGCCCCTTCGGCACGCCCCAAAGTTATGTGAATTATTTTGTAAAAGTTAATTTCATGCAATAAATTCAAAATCGCGTTGCCAACAATTCATCGTCTCTACCACTGCATAGCACTCCAACAACACTGTGGCATGCGCTCTTGTTGCTGTTTTATGGCTTTCGGCTGTTTTGTTGGCCGTGTAATTAGTTGTAGACAGCACCACACCAAGTGAGTGAGGGAGGTGAGGAACTGAGAAATTGTGAGGCAGTAGAGAGAGAGAGCAATAGAGAGAGAGAGGGAGATAGTCACACAGTGTGAGAGGAACGCCAAAAAGTATGCAGCGCAATTACAATTTCACCAGGTGATTAAATGCTATGTAATTGTTTTTGTTTTTGTTTTTGTTTTTCGTTATTGTTGTTTTTGTTGCTGTTGCTGTTGTTGTTTTGGTTTTTTTTGGTTATTCTTGCTGCTCCACTAATGGCTGTAATTAGTTGCCTATCATGAGTTGAGATATTCGCAACTTGTGGGGCAACAACAGAGCAGTTGAATGTGGCTTGGTTCCGCTTCTAATTTATGCTCGCGTGCCTTGTCTCAGTTTTGCTTTGGATTGCTACTGGCAACATTTAAATAAAATCGAGTTTTCGTCTCGGCTTTTTTTTTTCTTTTTATTCTTTTTTTAGGCCAATAAAACTTTTCACTCAAAACGATAATTGCCCGCATTTGTCGTTGCTGCCACTTGACTTTGTCTCCATTCTCCGGTTACCATTCGTCTTGAAAGTGTGAGTGTGTTTGTACGCCTCTCTTTCTCTCTCTCTCTCTCTATCTCAATCACTCTCTGTATGTGTGTGTGTGTTTGTTCTGGCCGGCACTTGGGGCATCAATAAAAATCTCTTGATAAATGTCCAATTTAATTTTGTTCTTTTACTTATCTCTGGCCTCGGCTTGAGCAGCCATAGCCGTTGCTTTAGATTTGTGCCACCTCCCACATGGATTTCATTTCTTTTATGTACAGTCTCTTTCTCTCTCTCTCTCTCTCTCTGTCATTATCTCTCTCTCACTCTCTCCCTTACTCTCTGACTCTCTCTCTCTCTTTCTCTCTGTGTCTTTCTATCTGAATTATATTTTCTTCTGCTCGTTTTTTGTGTTGTTGCTCTTGATTCTATTCCGTTTCATTGCGCGAGACGCCTGACTCCAGCTTTTCTCACACTTTGACGGCTTCTGGGTTTTTTCTTATGCTCCGTAATCATGATATGGCTGAAAATGGGCATATTTGTGCCAGCTAATGTTGACAGCCAATTGAAGTAGATGGCCTGTACAATTGCCAAAACCCAAAGGGCCTCAGCCTCTCAGCTTCTTTAAGTTTTTCTCTCTGGTTAACTGAGCAAAGCTGTTCTTTTTTATATACAGCAAGCAACATAACTAAAACTAACCAACTACTCATGAGACTATTTTGTGGAGATTATAAAAGTTTCTTTTTAGTTAAAATAAAAAGTTTTACACTTATTATATTTAATAGGAACTAAATATTGCATTTGCGTTGCCAAAAAAAAAAATGAAATGCAAAGTTTGCAAAATTAATTCAACTGCAAAAATCTAAAAAAAAAAAAAAAAACATTCGAGACGAAAATTAAATGTTATCTCTCTCTTTGTGTTTATATTATAAAGAATTAAGTTCTATGTAATAAATACAAAATTTTATCAAACCAGGAAGACTTACTAAATTAATAAACAATTCTGTAAGTATATAAATAATTGATTTCCATCGAACCAATTTTAGCTGTCACATAGCATTTAGTATATAGTAGGGAATATTAATAGCAATTCTAAATTTAATTCTATACAAGAGCATCTCTAAGGAGACTATCGTGCATCTCTAGAAACGCTCGCTGTTCTAATACATGTTTTTTGTTTTCTCTCCAACTTCCGCATATCAATTCAATGCCTTTAAATTTGTATCATTTTCATCTTCTTTTTCTGTGCTTTCCATTTGTAAGTCATTTCGTTTTATATTACTTATTTTATTTTTTGTTGTTTCTGTAGTTGACTTGCGCTTAAAGCGTAATTTAATTTGTCTTCCGATTTCTACTTACAGACATTGCCGCCAGCAGACGGCGTCTGGCGCCGGAACTGTCTAACGGGTAAGAAGAAATATGCTCGGTCTTTGATTTAATTGAACTTGTGCCATTTTGTTGTAGCTGCGGCAGCTGCAGCAGCAGCATCAGTTCAACGCCTGCAGCTGCACTTGCCACATTGCTTTATTTTCATTTTTTTTGTGGAATATTTTTAAATGTGGTGGCTTATTAAACAGCAGCAGCAGCATGAGCAACTGGCAACTGGCAACTGGCAACCGGCAAATGCCAGCGACAGCTAATGGAATCCAGCTCAGCTGGTGTACTCTGATGCAGCTTCGGCTGCCGCTGTTAGTGTGGTCGCGTTGGCCAATGTCTGACACATGTGGCCCGCATCGAGGCCGGCAAATATTGCCTCATTTTGTATGCTGTGTGCCAAGACCAAAATCAATAAATCAAAGACAGGCGCTGGAAGCGTTGTTTGGCTTTTTGTGGGGCGCGGCATGGCCGGAATCTGGCAGACAGTCAGGCCAGCGCATGGGGGCGTCTTATGCTTCTTATTCTTAAAGGCGACGTCTCGAATGTCGCACGCTGTGGCGCGTGCCACGACCACAGCTGGGCCAGGCGACATATTTGCGTGTTGCAATGCAAACAATGCCGCTAACACACACAAGCTCACACTGTTGGATGGCACAACACAGCGTGCTATATATATCAGCTCAAGGACGTTTTGTTTACGAGCTGGCGCTGCTGCTGCCGTTTGATAGCGTGCGTCCACCTGGGCAACAGGTGAAGCACCTTATGTAAAATTAAACGCTGCATATTGGCCAACATGTGGGTGAGCGCATAAAAGCAGTTGAATATTGCTGTATGCATAGCAGGGATACATGGATGGATGGCTGGATGAATGGATGTATGACGACCACAAAGGCAAATACTCATAGCTCCAACTTTGAACAGCTCAAAAGTTTTGCGTTTTAAAGGCTTAGCCCTAACCCACTGGCCAACAGAACAGCGCAAAGCAGCTGAAAACTAAGAGCGGAACAGAACAGAAGAGAACAGGGTAAAGCCGCTCGGTCCCACCGAGTCAGTCAAACGAGGGGCAGTTGAATCCAACTCAATCCCAGGCCCCCAGAGTGCCTGGCTCTGGCTGCTTTTTTATGCGACGCGCTGTGGGCTTAAAAAGCAATTCCGCAACTGTTTTTTGCAATGGCGCACGCCATGACGACATGACTGTGTGTGTCTGTCTGTATATATAGTACTATGAGAGTGAACCTCTCTGGATGTATGTGCATGTGTGTATAGCCCCATGTGGAGTCCTCATTCAGAACGTCCTTAGGGACTGCCAACGAAAGCTACGGCAGCAGCAATGCCAACAATGCTGTCGTTATCGTCGTTTTCACTTCAATTAAAAGTTGGCAACTTTTCTTGCCTGGTTTACCTAAAAAGGCAACCCGGAAGCTGCCACTGCCACTGCCACTGCCATAGAGCTCCACCTCTAGCTACCACAGCTACTATAGTCGTCGCTGCTTATAGCGATTTAGCTATTCCAACTGCCATTGCTCCTATTGCCATTATGCAGATTCGTATAGCTGATTACCAAATTACAAACTGTAATGGCAGCAATTGTTTTGTGTACAGCATATGGCATATGGCACGCTAACGACAAGTAGGCCGCCAAATTGTCATAGGGAAGAACATGGAGAAAAAGTCGAAAGACTAACTAAATGCAGTCTGGGGACACACGACAAATAGAAGAAATGTTAGATCTATATACTCTATACTGCTTGCAACATGCAACACAATACAATAGCAACTAAGGCAAGAGACAGAGAAAGAGAGTGAGAAAAAGAGAGAGAGAGAGAGAGAGAGAGAGAGAGAGAGGGAGAAAGAAAAAAAAAGCAACAACACTTACTTGGCAGCTCAAATCGCACTTTAAAGAGCACGTATACGCCGCGTGGGCCCAACGACTTCCGTGCTATTTACGCACCAACGCTTTGCTTGGCTCGCTGCCCTGCTTGCTGCTGCTTCTACTGCTTCTACTGCTTCTGCTGCTGTTGCTGCCGCTGTTGCTGCCACTGCTGGCTTCCACCTGCTGTTGGCTGCTTGACTGTCAGGAATTTCCGCGAACGTTAATTGCGACAAGCCAACACTCGCCTGTGAGTGTGTGAGCCAAAGCGACAAAGAAATACCCACTGACTGCTCCTTCATTACACCTTTTGTGAAATACTCTAGCTCAAGCTCAAGTTGAGTATAATTCAACAGCCTGGGGCATTTGCTACACTTCTAATATTTAAACAGCGATGCAACTCCAACACAGACTATTATTATCTTTTACAACGGTTTGCTTTGGCTTGTTTGCCTTTTAATTATAGCACACTCTCTAGGTATATAAAACAATTTTTCTTTTTTTCCATTATTGCAAAATAAACTAACATTTTATCTAACCGAATACATATCACTAGTCAAGCTTGCGAAAGTATTTGAACGATATAATTTCTAAGATTTCTTAATCATACACAAGACGAAATAGTGCTATGTAATATGATTGTTTTATGATATAATAATTGCAGTATATATAATATTTATATGATGACTGATGCTCAGTCTGGAAATATATATCAAAATCGTATAAAAATTATTGATATTAAAACAGTTATCAATGCAAGCACAGATTCTCTGAAGTAGAACATTCACTTAGAGGCTCTTATTTGAAATTTATGCTACATTTAAATCTGTTAGCAAAACTAAGGGTATTTCATTCGATATCAGTTGAGTTTGAGAGCTGTGTGCTTATCCACCACCAACAGCAATGACTGCTGCTTGCATATGTTGACACCGTCTTCGAGCTGCAATGCTTTTTCTTTTGTCACACCAATGAGGTTAAAAGGAAGGGGCAGGTTGCCGTTTTATAGACGATGCCATTGAGCTTTGTCGCTTGGTGCTTTTCAAGCGGTTCTCCATACATATACACGATATATATTTAGCGTTCTGCTGCTGCTCAATCGTGTCATTAAAATTGATTTTGCAGCAGGCGGAGAGAGGATAAAAAAAATCGAGTATGGGTTTAGGGGGCGAGCGGGCATTGAATGTTAGCTCTCCTATTTGCCAAACGACAAAGAATTTGCTAAATTGCTTTTCTGCTTGCCACACACACAGAGAGAGAAAGATAGAGAGAGAGAGACATACACACCTTGCCACAGATGCCATACGATAAGTTGGCTGTGCGTTTGGCTTTGCAATTAGTTTTTTGCCTTTGGCCGCAAACTAAATGTTGCATTGACTGTTTAGTCATGCCCATATAAAAGATAGAGAACCAAAGTGAAAACGAGAGCAAGATACAGATGATGAAGATAGAGATAGAGAGAAAGAGCATAAACAGAAAGGTGGGTAGTGGCACGCAACATTCTTTTTATTGTGTTGCACGAGTGGCATTGTCAAGTTATTGTTGCGACTTTGGCAACTGTAACAAAAGCGATTAAAACTGCCATAAAAACCCAGAGACCATTAATAGCGCAATAATATTATCAGCTTATGTTCGATGCCACGCACACAATCAAATACACACACATACACACACACATAGGCACATATATAATCACATACGACTCCTACGACTGTTACAGGAAGAGAAAGAGACTGCCACATAGGCCCAGCCCACACATGCTGTGATGTTCATGTTCATGTTGATGTTGATGTGGATGTTGATGATGATGATGAGGGTAATGCCAGAAAACTAAACTTTGTCTTTTGTATTTTCATTAACATTTATTGGTTTTTTACTTATACTTCCGAGCATAATAACTTGATGGCTGGCCCAGAGGCAGAGGCCAGGTGAGGGGGAGAGGCCCAGCGGAAGCAGCCGCTAAGCCAGTGCAAGTCCTGTGGAAGCTGCGGGTAGCTGCGCCACAATATTTTGAGGTCGTATCAGCGTCATCATAAAATAACGTTAATGACGCCAACAAGGTCGTAAAATCAAAATTTCTGCTATTTCGATGCTGAAAACGCTGCGGTTGCCACCAAACCAGAGCGTCAAGCGTTGAACGCGGCTCTCACTCTAGCATTTGGGTATCTATGACTCTGAGGCTAAAAACTTGGCAACATTGTTGTTGCTGTTGTTGAAATGAGCTGATGACGCGATGATGCTGCCTTGTCATGCCCTTGATCTAGTACAATACGGCGTATACGAAAACAATTTAATTACTTAAAATCTTTTGAAAATTAACTCTGGTCATTCTTAGATTTAATACTGTAAAATTTTTTAAACTTGTTCAACGACGCAAATGAAATTACTTGAAAATAAAAATAAAATTTAAAGCAGCATTTTAAATGTGACATTTTTTTATGTGTAAGCGATTCGATACATATTTAAACGTATGCACATGTCCCAAATTCAGCTCAGTTTTCAATGTGCGGTTGATTATGTCGTAGAAGTATTTCGCATTTGAACTGGATTTATTTAAGCATCAACGATTTTGGGTTATTTAAATAAATTTCACATTCAATATACTTGTAAATTTTATTTAATGCGGTGCCACAGCAACCAGCATTAGAGAGTCATCCTCAGGCTGCCAGCTATGTATGTGTCGGTATTTGTATCTGTCTCTCTGTGTATGTGTGTGTGTATGTGTGTGTGTGTTGCATTCAGCACAAAAATTGTTTTGGTGTTATTTTAATTTAAAGGTTAACCGCAGCGTAATTTGTGGCATAAAATATAATTCGTCTAGTGTGTGAGAGAGAGAGAGCACAAATACAAATGCAACAAATGCAACAACAACAACAACAACAGTAGACAAAGAGCACAACAAAATTGAAATAAATAAAAATCAAATAAAAGCACAGTCAGAGCCACAGGCTGATATTGAAGTATAGGAAAAGGGGGGAATCAGAGGGATAGACCAAGCACTGCCACAGCATCAGCATCAGCATCAGAATCAGAGGCAGCAGCAGCATCAGCCACAGGCATCGGCACCAAATGCCATTCGCCCCGTTCGACATTCATTTTCCGTTTGTTGCTGCTGTTGCAGTTGCAGTTGCAGTTGCTGCTGCTGTTGCTGTGGCAGTTGCTGCTGTTGTTGCCGCTGCTGCTGTTGCTGTGGCAGTTGCATTTCGCCATTTGTTTGGCTCTGGGTACTCAAAATGTGCGGCCGTTATTCGATTTGGCTTTAAATTGTTTTCTCGCTCTGCTCTGGGCCTTTTTTTATAGTTCGACTTTTTTTTATATTCATCAGCTAAATTTGCCAATGCCAAATGTAAAATTCTTCAGCTCAAAAAAAAAAAAAAACTCCTTAATAAAAAACTAATACACTTTGGTTTGACTTTTCGCTTGGTTTAGTTGCAGCATTAAAATTAAAAAAAATCATGGAGTAAATTTGAAATGTTTTAATAGTTTAAAATTTCCAATTATTCTAAAGAAATTGTATATTTTATATTATTTTTTTTTAAAATATTTTAAATAAACAATTTCAATTGTCTGAATTTATCAAAACTTTTGAAGATCAACTTTGGCCTTATCCTACTGCTTATTTTAGGTTCAACTTGTATGAACTGAGAATGCATAGCTATAATTTTATTGAATTTAAATTTATATATTTTGATAAATATATTAATTGAAATAAATTTATTTATTTTATTTAATATTAAAAATTTATTAATTTAAATAAATCTAAGCTTATTCTATGATACTAATGAGAGATTTCCAGCTAACTTTTGTGCATTTGAAATGAGCCAACTTTGCTTTATGTAGCCTTATATTTCTTGCTTCTTTTTATGCCATTATCTATTATCATAGCTCGTTGTTAGTTGATAAGAGAGAGAGAGAGAGAGCATAAAAGACAGCGAGGGAGGGGGGAATGAAATGAACAAGTTTGTTGCTTAACTTGATTGTTGTTAGTTTCGCAAGTTCACTCAAATTGATAATCTACATAAAATGAAAGACATAAAAAGATAAATTAATTTATTTTATTTTCATTTTTCGCTTCATTTAGATGCTCTGCGGATAAGTACAAAAAGAAAGAGATAGATAGAGAGAGAGAGAGAGAAAGAGAGAGTGAGCAAGTAGTTTGGGTTCTTTCAAAAGAAATGATTCATAGCTATGGTGCAGCCAGAATTGTGTATAATTTCACTACCATATACTATATACTCTATAATGAGTCATGTTCGCTACTAAATGCTACAAATACATTAGCTTAACTTTTGCTTTAAAGCTTCACTTGTAAATCATAGTCCAAGTATAGCTAAAGGGAGCCCCACAAAGAATTTCATAAACAAATTATACAAGTACACAATATATATATATGCATAGGCACATACACACATACACATACTTGTACATCATATGCTTATGAATATTTTGTGCTGCATACATAATTTTTGCCTGCAGCGTGCCTACACAGAGAGAGAGAGAGAGAAAGGGAAGAGGAAGAGGGACAGGGAGAGAGAAATATAACTAGGCTCTCTGGCTCTTCGCCGGCTAAAGCAACATAGAGTCTCCGGGGGGTTTTTGGCATTGGTATCGGTATCGGTATCCACATAGGTTCCCTACATTCCACACTCTCCGCTCCCTGCTCTCTTTTCTACTCTTGGCCTACTCTTACTCCTTTCTACATGCTGGGCTTGTGCTGTTTGTGTTGTTGTTGTTGTTGCTGTTGCTGCTGCTGCTGCTGTTGTTGTTGTTGTTGTTGTTGTTGTTGTTGTTGTTGTTGTTGCTGCTGCTGTTGTTCTTATTTTGTTTTTTTCGTGTGCTAAAGAGCTTCATGTTTAATGATCAAATTGCGTGCCTCGTTTGGTGCCTGGTGCGTTTGTAGCTCTTGTTGCTTTTGTTGCTTCAGTTGCTGTAGTTGTAGTTGTTGCTGTTGTTGTTGCTGTTGTTGCTGTAGTTGTTGCTGTTGTTGTTGCTGTTGTTGTCGTTTGAGAGGCAGGCCATTGCTTGTGGAAGTGTTTTCATTAGTTTCATTTCTTTTTACATTTGCGCTAAAATCGTCTTTAAAAAAACGAAATTGTTTTATTTTTTTTTTTTTGGTTTTTTTTAGCCTTTGCTTTAAAAATATATTTCGCACAATGTAATTTCCCCGACATTAGTGTTAAGCGAGCGTTAATTTTCGGCAAGTTAAGTGAATTCCATTACATCTTTCGTTTAGTCGAAGAAGACCAAGTGCGTTTTTTGTTTTTTGGCCCACAAACTTTACTAGATAAACTTGAGTTATACAAGTTGAAAATGTTGAAAATGTTGCTGCCTTCCATGGGGGCTAACAAAAAAAAAAAAACACACACACACACACACAGCACAAACACAACAAAAAGACGTGGAAAATCATTTAGACAAGTTGCACGCCGCTCATTAAATTAAATGAGCCATCAGCACGCAATTTATTTTAGTATTTTTGAGTAACTTTTGCCATGCCTCAGACTCAGACTAAGAAGAAGATGGAGACGTAGAGAGACACAGACGCAGACCCAGACCCAGACCCAGAGCCATAGGTAGTACATACTACTACTATATAATACTCCAACGTTTGGCGGGCTCTTCTCCTGCTTCTTCTTCTTCTGTTTTCCATTTGTTGTTGTTTTGGGTCGAGTCAATTTAATTAAATAGACGCCGCGTGCTGTTAAGAATTTGATAGAGAATGTGCGATAATATTAAAAGTTCTTTAAATATAAATATATACATATAAATATATACATAAAAATATATACATATGTATATAAATTAATACAAAAACCATATATACAGCTAATAACCAACAGCTACAAAAATAAAACATAGATTACACATGTTCACATACTTTTATAACCATCTATAAATGTGTGTGAGTGTGTGTGTGTGTTAGTGTGTGTGTGCACCTTGAAAACTTGTCTAAAATGTTATTCGAAATATGCATAGATTTATATACTATACACTATACACACACATACATCTGATCAAATCTGATCAGATCAGATGAGATCTATGTTTTGTGCTTCATTTCATTTGATTTCATTTGTTTTATATTTATACGCAAATTAGTTAAGAGCCCAGAATGAGTAATCTAATTTGTATAATTTGCCTGGCATTTTTGTATTTTATTCTTATTTTTATTTTATATCATTTTTGCTTATTATTGTTATTTAAAGAATCGTAAAATTTTATTGCAAATAGAGGCCTAAATAAATCATTAATTTGTCATTTAGCTGCCGAGATTTTTGGATGTTTTTTTGTACTTAGAATTTTTCCGGCAAATGCAGTGGGCGTGGCTTAACTTGCTATATGCTATATCTATAGGAATAATACGCTTTTTAGCTTCAATTTTTTTTTTGGTATTTGTCAATCTTGAATATCCTTTGATTTTAAGAAAATGAAAATTGTTTTTTGTTCGTTTTTCGGTTTTTTTAATTAGTTCGAAATAATAGCTTTATGACAGGTAAAAAATTGTAGCATCTCTTTATATCTTAAAGAATGCTGTATTATGGTTTTCTTGGCATTTCGTTGAATATATAGATTTTGTTTAAAAGATTTCTTTCTTCTTCTTCTTGTTGTTGTATTTATACTAATAAATGCTCGCACTGACGTCATTTGCTTTTGCCTTATAAATGTTAAAGCGCCAAAGAGAGAATTCTTTATTAATTTGTGCTGTCGCACTGTGTATTCTGCTTAGTCGCTGCCTTTAAATTTAGCTACCGATCAGTTGATATATGTATATATATATATATATATATATATATATATATATGCCCGCGTTGACTGTGTCAAACTTCACTGAATAAGCGTGTGGTGTATAAATAAAAGAAAGAAAGGAATATGCATAAGTTATTCTATATATTTCATATAGATGGATAGATTTTAAGGGGGTTTTTTTTTGTTGCGACTTCAGAGGACACCGAACGCAATATTATTGTTATTGTATTATTATTAGAAGTTATAATACTACCAATAAAAGCGAGCGTGTTCGCATCGACTACCAATGGCTCTGCAACTGTAAATTAAAACAACGCCAAGGCACGCAACAAAAATTAATTGTCTAACACCAAATAAACTATACAAAAAACATCAACAAAAAAAAAAACAAATCGAAACCAAACTGAGGGATAGATAAAGAAGAGAAGAGGGGAATTAGAGATATAGGCAAGAATAAATGAAAATATATAAAAACTGGGCGTGTACTCAGCTTAATGAAATGCCGCCAGGCTACGGGCGTTGAGCCCCGGTTCCAGCTCCATCTCCAGCTACGGGCGTAGAGCCACGGGACTATGGCTTACTCTGGGACACACCTACAACATATCTCTCTCTCTATGTATACTATATATATATATACCAAAATCCGTATACCAATTCCAATTTCAATTTGAATTCCTATATGCCTCTGCCAAATGGCAATATACGACTCAGGGTCGTCTGCTAATTAAGCCAGTAAAACAAAAAAAAAACAAAAAAAAAATAACAAAAAAAATGTTATACAACAGAAATTTGTATATGTTTCATAAGGCAAGCAACCAAAACACAGAAACGCAACAAATTCGAATAATAAAAAAAAAACGAACTGTATAGAATAGAGTAGAAGAAACATGATAAACAATTAATTTTGATTAGGCGCTCGGCGTTGCAATTAAGAATTGTGGCCAAAGAATAGGGAAAGCAAAAGTGTTTTTTTTTTTTACGTATGCCATATAAGAAATCAATAATATGCCATGCACTAGTGTGTGTGAGTGTGAGTGTGAGTGTGAGTATTGTTTGTTGTGCTTGTTGCAATTGCCTTTCGTTGTTGTTATTAGATTTAAGCTGACTTTTTTGCATATTCACATGTGTATGTATGACACACTGACAGAGAGAGGGAGAACGGCGGACAGACAGAAGGGACACTAGCACATGTGGCGAGTGTTTTAGGGCTTGCTAAAATGGCTAAAATGGCGGCACACACACACATACGCATACGCATACACACGTGCAACTCTCTCTCTCCCTCTCTGCATTCACACTCATAATTCTTGCAGTCTGGCGATGGTCAGTTTTAGGCGCCGTTAGATAAACTCCCTATAACACACACACACACACATACACACACACGTACACTCTTATCTGCCTGTGCTCGACCACTCTCTATGTCACTCTCTCTCTTTCTCTCTCTCTTTCGCACTTTATATCCATCTCTTTCTCTGTGGTTGTAGCTGCATCTGTGTCGTTGCAATTTTAGCTACAGTTTTCGGTTTCAAGTTCACGCCAAAAATGTTTGTGCAAATGTTTTGGTCAGTTGGCCGCCCACTTTGTTAGGCACAAACACACACAGATACACCAACACACACATACACTCACACATACACTCACATACACTCAGGCATATGCATAAAGCCTCTGTGTGTAGTTGTGTGGCCAGAATTTTGTGTTGGCGTTGGCTTTAAAGTGCTGCACAAACTTTTGTGGCATTTAAAGCTAACAAATTCAGTTGAATGAGTTGTCGTTGTTGTTGTTGTGGTTGTTGTTGTCGTTGTTGTTGTTATTGCTGCTGCTCTATTTGTTATTATTATTGTTGTTGTTAGCTCGACGATGACTTAATGTCTCGTAAGCACGACAAAAACACAGAGAGAGAGAGAGAGAGACGCATACACATAACAAGGACAAGAGCTGGCACTCGTCAACATGGCCTGAAAACTCTGAGCCCACTAGGAGGTGGCCTGTCCTGTCCTGCTCTGTTTGGTTCCGTTCTGTTCTCTTCTCTTCTGTTTTGTTCTGTTCTGTTCTGTCCTGTCACTGGCAGCTAGCTACAACTCTACCAAACCCCGCCCCCCCAATCCTAAGCCCTCCTGTCGTTTTGGCTATGTGTATATGTGGGTGCCGCACACACATAAATTTTTGAAGGATTTCGGCGCTGAACTTGTCAAAATCAGACGACAGCAACAGCAACAACAACAACAACAACAAGAGGAGCAGCAGCAATAGCCGCAAAGGAGCTACTGTTATTGTTATACTTACTTTTCACGTTCCCTGATTGTTGTTGCCTGAATGTTATTGATTTAGCCATAGAAAGAGAGAGAGAGAGAGAGAGAGAGAGAGAGAGAGAGAGAGAGAGAAAGAGAAAGAGAAAGAGAGAGAGAAAGAGAGAGAGAGAGAGAGAGAGAGAGAGAAAGCGGGAGAGAGAGAGAAAGAGAGAGAGAGAGAGAGAGAGAGAGAGAGACAGAGAGTGAGTGATTGAGCGAGAGAGAGCGTGTTTGCTTGCAACAATTGAGGCGACGCGTCGCACGTTGTTTGGTTGCCTCAACAAGGTCATTGGCTCTCGCTTCAGGTTCAGAGCTATAGTTGTATATATATAGAGCTATATGGCTATAGCCATTGCCTGTAGTCTATAGTCTATAGTCTGTAGTCTGTTGCCCGCAGATGATCATCAATCAAATTGGGAAAGCCTTAAGTCTTCAAGCCTCAGACTCAGACTCAAATTCAGACTCAGAGTCAGAGTCAGAGCCAGAGTCAGGTCTTAAGTGTGTTTGCCTGTTCGATTTTTGTGTTTTTATTTTCATTTTGTTGTATTTTTCTCTGTTTTCTTTTTGATTTTTTTTTTTTGGCGCGTTGAGTTACACATAAAGTAACAAAAGTCCGTTCGTTTTTTGTTTTTTTTTTTTGTGATTGGGGGGGGGGGGGGTGCTTTGGGTGGATAGCATTTATTCCCCCTTCCCCAATTCCTTCTGTCCAAGTACAAATTGTGGTACTTTTTAA
>JBANCZ010001294.1:0-22885 GCA_037040025.1 Sphaerogastrella javana | reverse complement strand
TTCATAGAGTGAGAGAGAAAGACATAGAGAGAGAGAGAGAGAAAGAGAGAGAGAGGGAGAGAGAGGGAGAGAGAGAGAGAGAGGGAGAGAGAGGAAGGGAGAGTGTGTGTAAAAGAGAGGTCAAGCTGTTTGCCCGTTGGCCACGTGTTTCAACTTTGAACGTAGATGTTGCTGCTGTTGTTGCCCCTGTTGCAGCTGATAATGATGCTGCAGTTGCTGCTGCTGCTGCTGCTGGTGGCATGAGACATGGGGCAGCGGCATCGATTTGCTTTCAATTTGTTAGCGGTGTTAACTTGCGTTCATTTAGTGGCTTAAAGCGAAGACAACAACTTTAGCTAAAGCTGTAGATGTTGCTGTTGTTGTTGTTGTTGTTGTTCAAGCTCAGGCTAAAGCTGAATCTGTGGCTACAGCAGCAACCAGGGCTACATAGTCAAGGCGTTGGCCTTGAAGCCTTCGAGCGTTTTTGGTTGAAGAAAAAACCAAGACTGTTGCTGCTGTTGTTAATGTTGTTGTTGATGTTGCTGCTGTTGTTGTTGTTGCTTTCTACTGTTGCCTGTCTGTAGCTTATTTTTTTGGGTTTACTGTGCGGCTTTTCTGGGATGTTGTTGCTGCTGTTGTTGTTGCTGTTGCTGTTGTTGCTGTTGTTGTTGTTGCTGTTGTTGCTGTTGTTGTTGCTGTTGTTGTTGCTGTTGCTGTTGATGTTACTGTTGTTGTTGTTGCTTTTTCGGCGCTTTTGGCTTGCACATGGGGTAGGCGTTGCCCCAAACAGCCCGCAACGATTTTATTTGGAAATCACTTTTGTTGCACCTACCAAAAAAACCAAAAGAAAAAGGAGAAGAGAAGAGAAATGAAGAGAAGATAAGTAGAAGAGCCAAGAGATGCCAGCCAGGGCCATAGATGTATGGCTATATCTCTGTATATATAGCTTTAGCTATAGCCATATCTTTAGTATTTGCTTAGTGCGCACAAGTTGCTGATGTGTATTAGTTTTAGTGACTTGGACTTAAGCTGATTTCGGACTGTTAACAAGCAGCCCTAGAGCGTGCGTGCGTTTTCTCTCCCTTCCCCTGTCTTACTGTCTCCCCCCCCCCTCTCTTTCAATCTATCTCCTTCTCGCTCTTCTCTTTGAGCGAGCAAACGAAAGACTTAGGAAGCGAACATGAATATTATGTGCCTTTCGCCTTGAAGTGTAGAACGTTTGCATGTGGCTATAATGAGCTCAAGTGGCGGTTGTTGCTGCTGCTGATGTTACTGCTGTTGTTACTGCTGTTGTTGTTGCCCCAACTGTACAGCATGTTGTGGCACAGCGTGCGTGACACTTGACTCTAGGGCATGGCAAGCAACAGACGAACAGACAACGGATGAATGTAGAGACACAGACACACAGACACACAGACAGACAGACAGACAGACACACAGACAGACAGAAAAGACAGCGCGACGTACGCTTTTCAAAAGAAAACTTTTTCGTTGCTGATGTTGTTGTTGTTGTTGCTGTTGTTGCTGCTTATTTTTTTGCCACGACATGGCATTGTGTTCATTATTATTATTATTTTTTGTTGGTTTTTTTTTAGGTTTTTGTTTTTGAAAATTTTTGTAGTACGTTTTAAAGTCACTGCCTGGCCTAAGGCAAAACAGCAGCAGCAGCAACAGTTGTTGTTGTGTTTGTTGTTGCTGCTGTTGCTGTTTCTTGCTGCTGCATTCAAAATTATAAACAAATTTTTTGCCGTTGCTCGCACGTTAAACAGCAACAACAACAAACAATCGCATGCAATGCACAAATTTTCCAACAATGAAAAAGGCGCAACAGCAACAACAACAGCAACAACAACAGCAACAGCAACAGCAACAGCAACATATACAGCAACAACATCTACAACAACAGCAACATCTACAGCTAGATCTATAGCTTGAGCTAGAGAAATAATAACAATAATAAAATGGAAATGCTACGGCCGGCAAGTTGCGTAATCCGTCAACCATGGCAGTCAAAAGAGCAACACAACAGGCATACATACATACACATATATACACACACATACATAGTGCAAACGGAACAGTAGTAAGCAACTGACAGCAGCTGACGTCGTGCTGTGCCTTTTGATGTAAATGAAAAGCAAGCGAATGCATTGAGAAGTCAAATAGAAATGAGAATATTTTAATAAATATTCACAAATATTTACTAAGATGTATACTAAAATCCATACTAAGTGTATTGGTTTATTATAAAGCTTTTCTTTATATATACCCTTGGCAAAAACTATGAATTAAGTCTCTTGAAATAAAAGAAAAACTGAGAAAAATACAGCTCGCAGAGATTGTGTTTTTCCCATGGGGCTTTTCACTCTGTGCGGTGGGTGGGGCTTTTGCACACACACACACACTCTCTCTCACACACATACATACTTTCCAAAACATTCTCACACACACACACAAGCAGCACAACACACGCAATGTGTGTGTCGCTCAAACTTTGAGCAGATGTTGCTGCGGCAACAAATTTGCTGTTTTTCTAAATATGTTTCCAAAAAAAATAAAGAATAAAAATAATAAAATTCAAATAATAATATTTAATATAATAACAATAATACAAACAATAATAATAATAATAATAACAATAATAATAATAATAATAATAAATGCTTTTGCTGTTTGATGTTATTGTATTTTGAATTGTTTTGATTGTTGTGAATGTTGCTGTTGTTGATGCTGTTGTTGTTGCTGTTGCTGTTGTTGCTGTTGCTGTGGTTGCTGTTGCTGTGGTTGCTGTTGCTGTTGTTTTTGGCTATTTGTTTGGCTTTTACTTTTGTGGCTGCGCGATAAACATCTTTGGAGCGTTTCGAAAAGCTGCCGCATTTTATGAATGATCGCCATCGAGTGATCGCTCGCTGTTGCTGCCGCTGGCAGTGCGTCGCTTGCTTTCTGTCCGTCGTTCGTCGTCCGCAGCCCTCTGCCGCTGCCACGCCTCTTTGCAGCCGCAACTCTAGCTGGCAGGCGATGTCTAGCTAACTGCAAAAAGCACTTGTTGCGCCAGCTTCAGGTTCAGCTTGAACCTGTTGCTGTTGCTGTAGATGTTGCTGCTGCTGTTGTTGCTGTTGCTGTAGATGCTGTTGTGGATGTTGCTGTTGTTGTTGTTGTTGTTGTTGTTGTTGCTGCTGCTGCTGCTTGCCCGTCGCCGGCTGTTGACGAACAACTTTAACGACAAGATCATAAATCAAAATTTTATTTCATTTTGCGCAGCAGCAGCAGCAACAACAGCAACAGCAGCAGAGTTATACGCTCGCTATCGCCCCCTCTCTATCGCACTCTCTCGCTGTTTTGGCGCGCATTTAAATTTTTATGATTTCAGTATTTTTTTAATGCTGTTATTGTTGTTGCTGTTGTTGGTGTTGGTGTTGTTGTTGTCTTTTGCGCATAAATTAAAAATCGCTGCGAAGCTAGCGATTGCTGCAGCGCGATTAAAATAGATTGCCGCTTGCTGTTGCTGCTGCTGCTGTTACTGTTGCTGCTGCCTGGCGACGGGCAACCGACAGCAACAACAGCAACAATCAGCAGGCAGCAGCAGCAGGCAGCAGCAACGGCAACAGTCAGCAGGCAATGGGCAACCTGCTGATGACGTCGCTGCCTAATCACGTAGTGAGTTGTGCTTGTAGTAGTCATACCCACTGACTAACTGTCTTAGTGACTGCCTGACTGCTTGACTACCTGTCTTGAGCGACTGGCAACTGGCAACGGGCAACCTGCCAGCTGGCAACCCGGCGCGTGCTCGTTGGAAGGAAAGTTTATGGCCAACTGGCTGTCATTATGACAAACAACAACAACAGCTGCGACAACAACAACAACAGCTGCGACAACAACAACAACAGCTACAACAACAACAACAGCAACAAAGACAATGCCAAAAAAAATGAAATAAAATTGTTTGTGGTAACAAAAAAGCGTATAAAATTTCAAATTACTGTCAAAATGAAAGTGAACACGCTGCGTATGCGCAATGTGTGCCACAGCTGCAGCTAAATGATCAATGGAACCAACAAGTGTTGCTGCTGTGACTGTTTGCTGCTGCTAATACTTATGTTGCTGTTGTTATTCCAAATGGACACAATGTTGCTGTAGTTGCGTGTTGTTGTTGTTACTAATGGTGTTGTTGTTGCTGCACATGATACTAATGTTGCTGGTGTCCTTGTTGTTCAATTTGATACTAATGTTGCTGATGTGACTGCAGATTTTGCTGGTAATGTTGCAGTTGCAACTATAGATAATGCTGTTGCTGGTGTTGTTGCTGTTTTTACAACAAATGTTGCTGCTGCATGTGCAACTGTTGTTGCTGGTCATATTACTGTTGTTGATCGAGTTGATACTAATGTTGCTGCTGCTGCTAATATTGGATTTGCTGTTAATGATAATGTTGCCGCTTCTATTGTTGTTGTTGTTACAGCTTATGTTGCTGCTATAATATTGCTGTTGTTCTAAATGTTGCTGCTGTGTATGTTGCTGCTGTAATTGTGTCTGTTGCTTCTGCTTTTACTGTTGCTGCTGCTAGTGTTGCTATGAATAATTTTGCTACTGCTGGTACTTCGACTGTTGCTGCTGCTAATGTAACTGCTGCTGTTGTAACATATAAATCTGTTGTTTCTGTTGCTGTTGCTGTTGTTGTTGCGGCTGTTGTTGCTGCTGCTGTTGCTGTTGCTGCTATTGTTGCTGCTGTCAATTTGTTTGCCTTTTGGCTGGCATTGGCTCATTTGAATGTGCCATTAATCAGGGAAAGAGGCGCAAATGTTTACAAAATGTAACAGCAGCAACATCAGCAACAGCAACAACAACAACAGCAGCAACAGCACCAGCAACAACAGCAGCAGCAGGCGATGTGGAAAATGCACATAGAGAGCGTAATTCAAAGAGCCGCCAAATGCGGCCTAAAGCCAATTGAGCTGGCCAAAATGTTTGGTTGTGTGTGAAAGAGAGGGAAGCATCAGAGCAAAGTGGCTTAAATGGTAAAAATGGTAAAATGGTTTAATGTTTTGCGCGCCGAGCACAAAAATGCGCTGAAATATGTTAAAATCTTGTTGCATGGAATTTATGAATGAAAAGCCGCAAGAGCCACAGGCCCCAGAGGCAACAGCGACAACACTGACAACAACAACAGCAACAGCAACAAAAAAACAATAACTAACAATAAGTTGGCAACATAACAAGCAGCGAGCAGCAGACTGAGAACAATGAGTGGAAAACAGATTGTTGTTGTTGTAGTTGATGTTGTTGCTGCTGTTAGCCATAAATTTGTGCAACAGCAACACCAACAGCTTTGAAGGCGAAAGAAGAAGAGAAAAACACATAAACACAGTTTGCAGACAGACAACGTTTTGTGGCCAAAATGGAAAATGCATTTTGCAGCACAAGCAGCAGCAACAACAACAACAACAACATGTTGCTGCTGTTGCTGTTGCTTTCGTTTTAGGGCGTATTGTTGTTGCTTTTAGGCGTGTCGCATCCGTGCCTTGTCTTGTCTATTTACTTAGCCACAGTCGCTGCTAATAAAGTGGTAACATCTTCCTTTTTTTTTTGCCCATTTAGTATTTACCAGGGCTGTGGGCGTGGCAGCACTAGCAATGATTTATAATGAAACCAAAAAAAAAAAACAGTTAAAAGAGAAACACCTTAAAAAGAAAAGAAATGCAAACGAATTGCAGCTCCCACACAGAATCGAATGATTATGAATAATTATTTGGAATAATCATAATGATTATTGGCATTATCGATAGCCATATGATTATCTCAATTGGCCAAGATATACATGTTTTTAAAATGTATTTAATGCGAAATCAATTGCGTTATCGTTTTCCCACGTTTTCAATGCTCAAACTGTCAAAATGCATTCAATGTGCAGCCAATTTGAATTACACAGCGCGAAAAAAGGGGGACTAAGGCAAACCAGTTTACAAGCAGCAGCAAGTTTTTCTATGTGTATGAGTGTGCGTGAGTGTGTGTGAGTGTGTGTGTGAGTATGTGTGTGAGTGTTTGGCTATTAGAAAGCCTCTGCCACTTGCCACTTGCCACTTGCCAGTTGATGGCGCATCTGTTGCATCTGTTGCATCTGCAACTGGCCAGGCCTAGACGCACAGCTAGCAGACAGACGTGGCATAAATTATATGGCATGTGACATGTAGCGGAAGCTTGGCCATATGCTCAAGCCTCTGCCTATAAAGTGGGCTAAAAGGATCAAGCCAAAACGCAAAACTCAAAACGCAACAAAATGAAAATGAAAATTGATCTGCAAATGAAATCGAAATCGAAATTGAAATTGTAAATATTTGCAAAAAGTCAACGAAAAAAGGAAAGAAAAAAAAGATCACTTGGGCTCAAATTGACACAGTGACATGCTAATTTCTTGTTGTTTCTTCTTTTTCGTTTCTTTTTGGCCATATTTGTCCATATGAAAGTGGTACAAATTGATGAAGCTTGCTGCTGCCACAAAGCAGCAACAGCAACAGCAACATCAGCAGCAGTAGTTCCATTGCCATGACATAAGGCTGATTGACATTTGACAGACTGTCCAACTGTCCATCTGTCCAACTGTCCACCTGTCCGTCTGTCCCACTGTGCGAACGACTAGTGCGCTGCCTCTCTATATAAGTCTGTCTCTGTGTCTCTCTGTTTCTCTAAGTGTCTCTGTATATGTCTTTTGCTGTGTCTGTCTGTATGTCCACTTGTCTGACTGTATGTCTGTCTGTATGTCTGTCTGTCTGTCTGTCCGATTGTCTGTCTGTCTGACCGACTGTCTGTCTGCTTGTCTAGCTCTCTGTATATGCCTCTGTCTGTCTCTCTATCTCCTTTCCTGTCTGTCTGTCTCTTTATTTGTCTCTCTGTCTATAGCTCCATCTCTGTCTCTGGCAGTCTTTCTGCCAGTCTCTCCGTCTGTCTCTCTGCCCGTCTGTCTTTCTGTCCACCTGTCTGCAGCCACACTTTTACTCTCTTGCGTTGAGTTTTTTTGAAATATTTTTTGTACAACTTTTTTTACTCGTATTTTTTATGCATAAATAAATATTTTAAGCTCAGAGTGTGGGGGTAGCAGCAGCTATAGACCAAAGTCTTCGACTACTTCAATTATATGCAAAAATAAATGCGAATTTTTTTTTTTTTTTTTTTTTTTTTGTTAAATATTTTTTTTAACACCGGCAACTTGAATTATTTTGTCTAGTTTAATTAATGGTGTTTAAAATTTAGTATACATATTATAAATGTCAGTTTTAAATAGCCAAAGCCGACAATTGATATTATGACCCATTATTTTGAATAATTTGAAAAGTGAATTTACAAATTGAATTTGAATTTGTTTATACTACACAAAAACACACTAATTTAAGAATCAATTATAACACTTCATTTAACTAGATTAAATTAGAATCGAAATCTAATTACAAATTGCACAATTATATATACAAAATTAGCTAAAAAGGATTAAATAATTTAAATTGGTTAAGAGAAAGCTACATTAAGCAGAGTAGTACATCTTTTACGCCCACCACTGTTACATTGTTTTGCGCAAAGTTAAAGTTCAATAATAATCAAAGTTTGGTAAGGGGGAGAGGGGGTTTATGGATCTGTCTTATGCACTTTACATTGAATTGAAAGAGCTTAACATACACACACACAAAGTTCGCTCTCTAAGTTAAGCTGCCAAAGCTCTCTCTCTCTCTCTCTCTTGCATTGCCGCTCTCTCGCACATTCGATGCTTATTGCACTGCTCACACACACACGCATTTTCGCATCGCTTTCTCTCTTTGTTGTACTCTCTTAAGCTTTGCTCTTCTTATGCTCACTTTGTGCTTATCCTTGCATTCACTACTTTCGCATAGTGCGCTCTTTTCAGTTTTGTCATCTCCAGTCGCGCAATGGAAGAGGAAGAGGCGGGTCACGGTCGTTTTGTAGCTTACAAGTTATTATATATTTTTGTAAAGGAACAATTGCAATTATTTAAACGGAATACAGTGGCATAACTAAGAAAATATTTGTTATAAATTTCGTGTTGTGTGCACAAATAAATAGCCATTGTAGACAGCTCGACAATATTGTTTTTTTTATCATTGAGCGCATATTTTGCGCATGGTTTCTCTTGCGTAACTGCCGACAGATAAAGAGAGAAGCGGCAAAGAGACGAAGAGAGTAAAAGAGGCAATACACACACAGATACAAAACAGTGGCGGCAACTAAATAGAACAGTCAAATTAAACAGTTGCTTAATATATTAAACATAATTAATAAAATAATATAAATTACATATATGTTTAAATTATGTATATAAATATTTACTTTTACATAATGAAAAGTTAAAGTCTTACAAAAGATCAAGGTTAATGCAAGTAAATGTTGCTGCTGCACTGACCCCCTCCACAAAAAAAAGAGGGCCTCAATTCAAGCGGGGCGCCCCTGCGCCCATTAGGCAGATCGTGTGACGCTTGATTGCACATTGGAGCGAAATGAAAACGAAAATCAAATAAAAATTTTTCGTTTTTTTTTTTTGGCTACCGTCTACGTCAATGTCAATGATCTGGCAAATCGGGCGAATTTGAACAATCGACAATCGGTTAATCGAACAATCGCTCTATCTAAACGATTAGCACACATGCTTGTACGTCTGTTTGTCTGTTTGCCTGTCTGTCTGCCTGTCGCTAGTCAATACCGGTAGTTATCGCTTAATTGAATCATGGACAGACAAAGAGACAGATAGACAGACAGATATACAGAGGCATGCACATAAAAATCCCAAGCTAAGTTTATGGGCGGCATTAAACGTAGTCAAGTGAAATTTACTAGCAAAAATAAAACACTATAAAAAAAGAGCGCCAAACATAAAAATGGGTAACTAAAAAAAAAAATAACGAAAAAACAAATTGAAGCAAAATAAAACGAAATTTCATAAAAAAAAAAATCAAAGTAACACAAAAAAGATAAAAAGAAACAAAAAATAAAAGAAAAAAGGAAAAAAAAGAGCACATGCCACGCTACAAAAATTCAACCAACCGCGAAGAACGACCTTGAACAAGTCGGTTATAGGTAGATATATACATATATAAATATATATACACATTTATTTGTAAAGTATGTGTATGTAGTATGTATTGTACAGTATGAACATATAGTATAGTATATGTGTATATAGAATAGTATGTAGTATTTTGTATTATGTTTAGTGTAGTATAGAATGCATATATAGTACTGTATGTAGTGCTTTGCATTATGTATAATATAGTATAGAATGCATATATAGTATAGTATGTATATATAGTATATATGAATAGTTTAGTATGAATATATTGTATGTAAAGTATTGTATATGTTGTATAGTATATGAATAGTATAGAATGTATATATTGTCTATATAGTATTATATATATAGTATATTATGTATATAGTATACAATGTATACATAGTATATATAGTATAGTATGCATATATATGAATAGTATGAATGTATCTGTAAGATTGCAATCTATAGATATACAGTTAAAGCGCGCATAAATAGCATTAGATACGCGTTGCCGTTGTATCTATATTATACATATAAACATATGTATATATATACATATATATATGTATATATACTTGTACATACATCAACTATAGCAGATTTGAGCTACGGGGTATCTGCTGCTGCTGTTGCTGCCGTTGGCTTTCAAAAGTGAAGTGCGCACAGCTCAGCGCACAATTAGTTCTACAGAACAACAACAACAAACAACGAATACAACAACAACAACAACAACCTCTGCAACAACAAGAACAGTAACAACAACAACCTCTACAACAACAAGAGCTTTAAGCCCGGCAGATACACGTCGCGCTTTGAGATACGTAAATGAAAATTGAAAGTATCTGTGAGATACATTTTTGGCTCATTTGCTGTCGCTTCAAGTGCTTGAATTTTTTTTATATATTTTTTTTTTTTGGCTTGCAAATAAAGCGCTATGACGAAATCTGCACTCACACACACACACACACACACACATGCGTATATATATTAGTATATAGTTAGACAGTCTGTTGGAGATTATAAAGACATTTTGCAAGTGTCACACGCTGCCAAAATGTGTTGCTTTTGCTATTTTTTCCATGGATGCTGAATACTGAATACTGTATGAATACTGCATTTAACTGCCAGCTGCTTTTCATGAGCATTCACTTTTAATTTCATGTGAAAAGCTGTTTGAAAAGCCGTTGGCCAATGCACAGCAAAACTATAACTAAGCAAAAGTGAATACAAATAGAGAGAGAGAGAGAAAGAGAGAGAGAAAAAACGCATTTACTATTCGATTCTATAAATTTTTAATAGCTCTACAAGAAGCACAGCCATATTACTTAATTAAGTATTTCCCCAACCCCAAACCCCTCACTTAAATGCCATAAAAAAAACGGAGACTCATGCTGAGTCTAATTGAGCTCTAATTGATGTAAACAAATTAAAGAATTGTGATTAAGTTGTCGCCGCTTCAAACTTTTTATTAAATTTGTATCCTTTTTTTTATGCACTTCTTTTTAGGTGAAAATCTGGTTCCAGAACCGTCGCTCCAAGTACAAAAAAATGATGAAGGCAGCTCAGGGCCCGGGCACCAACAGCGGAATGCCTTTGGGTGGCGGGGGACCCAATCCTGGTCAGCATAGTCCTAATCAAATGCACAGCGGTAAATATTAATTAAAACCCTATAAATGATATGATATATAAATTTATATAATTCCATTTGTTTCGCACTGTTTTTTAGGCGGTAATAACGGTGGTGGCTCAAATAGCGGTTCACCCTCACATTATCTACCTCCAGGACATAGTCCAACGCCATCAAGTACGCCTGTGTCTGAGTTATCACCCGGTAAGTTCGACCAAACTTAAATTAAGATATATTCATTTATTTAAATTAATTTGCAAAATTTATATTAATTTCTGGTTTAAATAATTAACAAAAATCTATATAAATTTCGAATTTAAATAAATTAATAAAATCTTACATAAATATTTGATTAAATTAAATTTACAAATATTTATGTCAATTTATTATTTAATTAAATTATTTAAAATTTGAAATTTAAATAAAAATCTATTTATTTACTTAATTAAATTTACCAAAATTTATATAAATTCCTTTTTTTTAATAATCAGAAAACTTAAATAAATATTTTAATTAAATTACCAAAATTTAATAAAATTAAATTTTAAATCTATAAAAATATTTCATGTAAAAATATAACTTTAATAATAATTTGTATATATTTTTTTTTTGTTCATTTTCATTTTATAGAATTCCCACCCACGGGTCTTAGTCCGCCAACGCAAGCGCCATGGGATCAGAAACCGCATTGGATCGATCATAAGCCACCGCCGCAAATGACACCACAGCCACCTCATCCAGCTGCGCCACATCCGCAAACGCATCACCACAATCCGCCGCCCCAAATGGGCGGCTATGTGCCGCAGTATTGGTATCAGCCCGAGACGAATCCATCATTACTAACGTAAGTAATACATATACCAATATATATATATATACGAAGAAAAAGCTTTCATTTGCAACAGCATTAACTAACTAATCAAACTCTATCTCTCTTTCTTCTCTCTCTTCCTCTTCCTTTTCCTTCTGTCTATGTATTTTCCATTTGCAGCGTTTGGCCGGCGGTTTAACAGCACCCCAATCAGCTGCCCCCGCCGTCCGCTGCCTGGGCACAGTCCATGCAGCATAACCCATCCTACGAGGCAAGGCCCAGTGCCGAACTGAATCTGCACCAGCATCATCAACAACATCCACAACATCCACAACAACATCCACATCAACATCCACATCATCAGCATCATCCAGAGCAGCAGCAGCATCTTCTGGTTAATCCTCTTAATGGTGCGGCATTCGATGGCGATGGTGAGGGGGTAGCGGCGGGGCAGTGAATGTGACACACAATATATATATATATAAATATACATATACATATATTTAGTATATATAGTCTCTATATACACATATATATACGCATAAATCTTAGCCAATAATTTTGAGTATATTGTTTTAAAGAGTTTGAGCGGATTGCAGAGTCGATAATAACCATTGTAAAATATGATATAATACTATAATATAGTATGCTGCAGTTGATAAGGCAGAAAGTGAGAGCACAATTTGTATATTTAATAATAATGATCAAGTGAAATATATATGTAATGAAGCTGGACGACAAATATGCATGAGTCGTACGACACATTCATCTCCATAAGAAATCAAGTAACTTAAAAGATATATACACATAGACAGATACAAAGATACACTCATACACACACAGAGACACTCATACACAAAGACACTCGTATACACACTCATACACACATTTATACACTCATAGATACACTCATAGATACACATTCCATACAAAATCAAGCAACTTTAAAGATATATACACATAAACAGATACATAGAGATACACTTATATATACACAGAGACACTCACAGACACACTCATACACACACTCATACACACACTCATACACTCACACTCACACACACAAACTTATACACACACTCAAACACTCATAGATACACTAATAGAAACACATTCGATTCATTTGAAGCCCATATCGTACGTATCCTTTGTCCTTTTGTTCATTTTTGTGTAAACTATAGCAAATTGCATAATGTATAAATACAACAAACAAAAACATAAATAAACATTTTTAAAAAAATAATTAACATATTACAAAAAAAAGAATGAAAAATATAAATGAAGAACAAGAAGAACCACATGATAAAACCATGAGAGAGAACCATGAAATCAGCTGTTGATCTTAAGCCTTTGTTTTTAGAGCCAAGCGAATGTCCCTATTAGCCGCGCCCAAAGGGCACGCCCCCTCTAAGGACACCGCCAGCGCCAGTATAATGTTTTTTTCTTTAGATTATGATTTACCGCTACTTTTCTGTATAGTTCATACATATAATCAGAAAAAACTAAAAAAGAGAACTAGCTAAAAAAAAAATCAGTAAAAATCAGATCTCAACGGAACTATATATTTTGCATATATATATATATATATAAATTTTCAATCTAACAGATTTCTTCATGTTATGTGCAATATAATTTAACAAATTCTGCTAAACAACAACAACAACAACAATTGGAAGCCACAGTCAAGTTCATGCGAAGAGTAAGGCTACAAACATAGTGCGCGCTGAGACGAAGACGAAGATGAAGACGAAGCTGAAGACGAATTCCTTGCGATGCGCGTAAGCTAATAGGTTGCATAGTGCAAGACGAATTTGTTGCGATTTTGTGATGGATTTCTCTTCAGATGATGAGCTACTGTTAGAGGAAAGTTTATTTTTAAAATTAAAACGAAAGAAAACAGTGAATGGAGGAATTCACCCAATTAATTTGGGAAGAAAAGTATTTGGCGAATTTCATAATTTATTTGATGAGCTGCGACAAGATGAAAAAAAAATTTGTGGAGTATACCAGAATGAAAATCAGCACATTTGATTACATTCTGTTAAAAATTGAACCGCTAATTATTAAAAATTGGACAAATTTTAATAAAACCCCAATTATACCTGCAGAAAGGTTAATTGTAACCTTAAGGTAAAAAATTATTCAAAAATTTTTTTGTTTTCATTCATTTTAATCATTTTAAATTTTCATTCAGTTACATTTTTTATATTTTTCTTAATTTGAAAATGTAATAATGTTTCCTGATGAAACGTATTGGTTCGACACCTGTGGGGATAAAGCATTATCAGAATATTGGGTTGACGAAGATTCAAATTCAGTTGATGATGGTACAGATATGTTAGAAGCTTGGTTTTGAATATTTTGAAATTGAAAAGAGCTTCGCACATTGTATGCATAGTTATAAACAGATTTCTGCATGTCCATTCTGCATAAAAGTTTCGTTTGCGGATCCATTTTTCTAACATGTGGCAATAAGCTCATAAAAAAAGCCATATCCTCATCGTCAGCCGAAATCTTGTTTTTATTTTTCTGCTCCAACAGCTCCAACTTCTTTTTTTCAATATTGATGATTTCAGCCTCAATGTTGTTATGGCGCCGTTTAAGATTCCTTTCAGTATGATGTTTTGGGGTGGACGTTTTAACTTCAAATGTACTGAAGTTATTATCTTCATCATAATGCGGCGCTTCTTTCTCTGCACTATGCTGCGTCTCTATATCTAGACTATGCATTGCCTCTATATCTGTACTTCTCGAATCTTCGCCAACATTAATGCTGATATCTTTAACATCATGGGTTTCCGAGCTACTCAAATTTCCGGAAGACTGGCGGCACTTTATCTGGTCCTTTATAAAACTCATGGACGCAAAATGAATCCATTGAGAACACATCTCGTTGAGTGAACCAGGTCCAGCGTCGCCAGAACGTTCCGGTGGGAATTTTCTTAATTCAGCTCGAAACGTGTCTCTCAATAGTTTCCATTTTTTTTCAAAGACATGGCTGAAAAATACATACGTATACGGGTATTAATAATTAGTTACGATAATTACATTGTTTTAACTTGCTTTCTTGTTTTAGATATCTCGCTACTGGCACTTCATTTAGATCTATATCTTTTAACTTTCGAATGGGTGCTTCAACGGTTCGTTCTATTGTGATAGAAACATGTGAAGCTTTGTGGACAGTTATGCAACCTCTACATATGGCTGTTCCCACAGAACAAAATTTAACAAAAGTTGCGGATGAGTATTGGAATCTTTGGCAATTTCCAAATTGTGTTGGATCTATTGATGGAAAGCACATACGTCTAAAATGTCCTGCGCATTCAGGATCAATGTTTTATAATTATAAGAAATTTTTCTCAATAGTGCTGCAGGCAGTAGCAGACGCAAAGTGTAAATTTGTTACCATCGAAGTTGGTGGTTACGGACGTCAAAGTGATGGTGGAACTTTTGCTTCCTCAGCGATTTACACAATGAAAAATTCGGGAGACTTAAAGTTTCCGAAGGATTCCTATTTGCCCAATACCACCATAACTATGCCATATGTGTTGCTTGCAGATGAAGCTTATCCTCTTTTGGACTGGGTTCTTCGACCTTATGCCAGAAGAAATCTAACATTGGAAAATGAATACTTTAATAGTCGTTTGTCCAGAGCGCGAAGGTGTGTGGAATGTGCATTTGGCATAATTAACTCCAAATGGAGAATATTATGGAAGCCAATTGAAACGACACCACCTATCGCAGAAATTATTGTTAAAGCAATTTGTATACTGCATAATATAATGTTAGATATAGAAGATCTGGACACTCATATGCAAGAGGGAGAACAATTTATAAACAACAATCCAAAAAATATATTGGAAAGTTCAAAGAAAAGTGGCCGAATAATCAGAGACACGTTTCGTAGTTATGTTTGCAGCCATAGAAAAGCTGATAGTATTTAAGAATTCATTTTATAATTATCACTCTTTGTATTAATATTAATTAAATTACTTACCATCAACATTCAATTCTTTTGAAATATCATTCCAATTTTGGTCCACAATATGCCTATTGTGGTAAAGTTTATTCTGCTGGTCCCATAAACACCTTTTTTTAAAAACGGCTGCAATTAATTCTTCATTTATTATAGACATTTTCACAAAACATGTGCTTCAGGCAAATCACAAATCACAAGTAAATTGTAACATGCAATGTACCGAAGCATGGGTGGAACAAAAGAAAAAAAAGAGAAAAACAAAAGGAACAAAGCAAAATAGCAAGCGATTCGTCTTCAAAAACAGTACCGCACCGTTTGAAGCTGATCGCTTGCGTTTCGTCTTCATCTTCGTCTTCGTCTCAGCGCGCACTATGTTTGCGGGCGAGCGAATTCATATGAATTGTTCTGCACTGTTTTTCGTCTTCAGCTTCGTCTTCATCTTCGTCTTCGTCTCAGCGTGCACTATGTTTGTAGCCTAACAGTTCAAAGAGAAAAAGAGAAAGAGATGAAAAAAAGGCGTTTAACATTTTTGTATTGTAAATTTGTGTAAAAAAATCCAAAATCAAAAAACAAATAATTTGATAAGCTTATTATGTAAAAGGCAACAAATAAAAAAATAAATAAATAAATAAGCGTTAAATTTTTAAAAGAAAATTAAAAATTTATGATAAATAAAATTCTGCATAAAATGTAAAGTAAATTAAAAAATATATAAATTTTTAATAATAATATTAAAAACAAAATATGTAATACAATTAAATGAAAGTACGAAATGGAAAAAAGAAATAAATAAATAAGTGCAGCTAATTATGCAAAATATATTGATGTAGTGCTTGCTGTAGTTGTAATTGTAATTATAATTAATTAAGCGGTAATTAGTGCGTGTGGTTAACTGTAGTTTAATTTATAAACAAAATACAGAGCAACAACAACAACAACAACAACAAAGATCCCTAAAATTTTATTAAAAAAATTGTTTTAAATTAAATTAAATTTTCCTAATTTGTAAATTTTTATTTGAAATTTTCATTCGAATTTTTTTGCAAAAATAAAATCCATGCAAATGATGTGCTAGCATTTAATTAAATAGTTTTAATCTAGTAAATGGCAAACTACTTTCTAAATAAATGACAACAACATCAAACAAGAAATAGCAACAAATCACACATAAAACTAAACAAATTATTCATAAAGATATATTTGTTTAAATGCAGCCTCCCAATTTAAGTTGTAGTCGTAATTGTCGTAATTTTTAATAACAAATCAAAAATCAAAACGAAGCGAAACAATAAACAAAAAACAATTGAAAATTAAAAACAATCGAACAATAATCAACTTGAAATATTTTATACGCTGTAAGTATAATAAACCTTCTGTCTAAAAAGTGCCGGGACGGGCGACACATTTTCCATTTAATCATCCAAATTTATTTTGTCGCAATACACATATGCCAGCGATCCTGCATCATTCAGACATTATTTATAGGAGTTTTCCGGAATAGCCTTCAACTCCCGTGCCGAATTTTGTTTGATGTCTTCTAACGGTGCTGAAAAGGGTTCCATGGAGCGGCAGGTTGAGTCAAGGAAACAAAAAGATGTCGCACATGGCTAAATCTGGCGAATACGAGGCTTGTTCGATGGAATTTATAGAGTTTTCGACCTTTACCGTGTGTCCCTGTGGCACGAACTCATGATGCACTAGACCGGGAATATCGGTTCCGAATCCAGTCCTGGTACAGAATGTTTATAAGGAATATACGGAAAGGGTAAATGAGGCCTATACCAATAACCTACCACCACCCACCGCCCACTCGTCTCCCACTTGAGGGCGTGCATTGGCTGCGCTTTAACTTAAAGGCACAAGGATTTTTTTTTGGGTTTTTATCAGGACACGCGTCGCACATTAATCCATTTACATTTACATTATTACACTTGAAAAAGTTAAGTGGCATTTTGTGTGCGACTGTGTGTGAGTGTGAGTGTAAGTGTGTGTGTGGGTGTGGGTGTGTGTATGTGTGATGCTGCGCCGACGGAAGGAAGCTGAAAATCTGTTCCATTAATCATGAAGAATGCAACAGGATATGCTTGAGGCTTTCACAGAGATTTTTACAGGCGGAGCGTTGAATGGTTCCATTATGTGCTCCAAAAGCATCATTTTCAAAAGCAATTTGTTGGCTAACAGAGATACACGGTAAGACTGAGAGACATATGGATAGATAGACATGCAGACAGACAGACATACAGAAAGACAGACAGACAGAAACATTGGCACATATAGAGTGTAGCATCTCAGCAGCTTTCACACTTCTGCCTCTGATTGGGATTGAGTGCTGCTCTCCTGGCCAAGTTTGTATGCATGTATGTGGCTAATTAATTGGTAAAAAAATTGCACACTGCGGCAAGTTAAATAGCTTTACTTTAGCATATTAAAAAGGGGCCTTTTCAAAGATTTAAAATGTTTCAAAATTAATGAAACTTTGTCTTTAAAAAATTCGACAAGACAAACTTTCGAAAAGGAGTTTCTTTGCGTCACATATATTTAATAAATAAATAAATATTATAAAATTTCGTTGATATATTTTATTAATTATATTTAACGTATACATAACTATTTTATAAATTTTTTTTTTGTTTTCAATGAATCTTTGTTTGAAAATGACAAGAGACGAACTTATGAAAAGGGTTTTCCGTCAAAAAATCTCAAATATATTTACTTTATATTTAATATTTTTTAATTAAATTATTTAATAATATATTTTTTAATATAGCCAATAAAAATTACTCATATATTTATTTAACATTTATTTATTTTATTTTTTTTTTTGCTTTGGAAATCACCTGTCAAATCTTTTTCGAAGACTACCCTTTTTGCTTCTTAATCGATCGTAAGTATTAAAATATTTATTTAATATATTTTTATATATGTTAATTTTTATAATATATTTAATTATTTTTTTAAATAATTTATTTGTTTATTTTAAGCGAACATCAACCTACAGTCTTCCTTCTTAACAGAGCGTAAGTATATTAAACTTTTTGCCACTTTTCTCGCACATCAAGACCCTCAAATTGAATTCACAAAACGGCGACAAGAACAGCAGCAACAGCGACAGCAGCAACAACAGCAGCAGCAACATCAAATGCAACAGCAACATCAACATCAACATCAACACTTCACTCAAGTTCAAGTCGAGAAATACGAGTAAGTGGTTGAAAAAGAAAAAAAAAAAACTCGGACAGGTCTCAACTGTCGCCTACTTCAAGTCTGGTGTGTTGTGTGTGTGTGTGTGTATATGTTTTTTTTTTGCTCATTAAATCAACACCTTGGTCAGTGCACAATGGCAGTAGCCATGGACAGATTTGTTGGGCAAAATCAAAGAATTTGGCTCTGTTGCTTTGCTGGACCAAAACCAAACAAGGCCGCAAATCCCAGACTTCAGAGCCAGAGTCCAGAATCAGTGTCCAGAGTCTGAGAGTCTGAGAGTCAGAGACAAAAGCCAAAAAGTTCTGTAAAATGTCGTCAAGGTGAATTTTGCATTTGCAACGTTTTTTGCGATTTCAATTTAAAATGTGCAACAAATATGCAGCAGCCACTGTGCTGCAAAGCGAAACAAAACCCCAAATTGGAATGCTAAGGAATGCCTTTGCACATACCGAAGGCAGATCCGGCGTACTCACACACACACACATAGGGTGAATGAGCTGTGAGTGCATTGAGTACTCACACTACTCGAATCAATTAAAACAATTGCAAGCGACTAAACAATGCCACAATGTGTTATTTTTTCGGTTATCTTAGTTTAGTTAGAGACTAGATTTAGTTGGACTCCAATGGGAATATATAGATACCCTGGTTAAAGCTGCAGTTGGAGTACTCAAATTACTGAGCTGTACTTAGCACTGTTTACATAAATTAGCCCCAAGTGATGGACGCTCTCAGTGTTTGTTGCATGTTGCATGTTGCATGTTGCAAAGGATGCACTGCATAGGTTTTGTGCAGAGGAATTTCCTCGTAAAAATGACGCATACCAAACTTAGACACAACGGGGACAAACGCAGCTCCAGCAGGGTTAGGATCACATCCAAAAGGAACAGTGGGTTGCCATCGACTAGCTGTAGATGGCAGATATTTACCATTGATAAATCACCAGGGAAATTTTAGTTGTACATTTAGAGAGAGGAGTAGATTCCCTGAATCAGTAGGTACTATTCAGATAGTCATATTTTCCAATAAGAGGTGTTATTTTGATATTATTATAAAATATACATATTTCAAGATAAATGATTGCATATTTATATTATTTTAAAGAAAATGAATTTGTTTTATTATAAAAAACATAAGCCAACCAAAAACTATCCTTTTTATGAAATTATATTCACCGAAATAGAAAAATAACACCTCTTATTGGAAAGCCTTTATCTCTTACTATTGACTGCATTTTTAGTTTATTCATTTATAGAAACCACATATACCCTTTCTATAATAAAATTATAGCATTTTTCGACCAGGGCCCAGCCCAGTGTCTTACCAATTTGGTATTGTGTTGCCGTACAATAAATAACGCAGCTCAGCCAAGAAAAACTAAAAAAAAGGCGCAAAAAAAATACAAAAAAAAATAAATAAAAATACAAATAAAATTGAAAAAAAGCGAAAACAAAAATAAATAAAGAAGGGAAGCAGCAGCTCGACTGCAGTTGAAGTTATTTGTGAAATTCATCCGTCAAAGTCGCTGCCAGGCCAGGCTGCCTGCGATCGAGGCTTGGCTCTTTCCTCTTGGCTCTTCAGATCGTGCATTGGTATCTTTGGGTTTGAGGCTGGCGTAAAACTTAAAAAGCGTTCCTTTCATGGCTGCGTCCATTGTTTTGCTACTGGTCATGCCGCTGTAAAACCTTACCCCACTCTCTGCACTCTATCTCTCCCTCTCTCTGCCTTTCTCTCTCTTTCTCTTTCTCTCTCTCTCTCTTTCTCTCGCTCTGTCTCTCTGCATTCCTGAGCAGCGGCCCCATGGAATGATGAACGATGTGTCGCTGATGACCTGATCAAAGTGGAGCATCTGCACGCATATCGATTGCACTGCAAGGACGAAAGAGACAGAGACAGAGACAGAGAGAGAGAGAGAGAGAGAGAGAGAGAGAGACAGAGAGGGAAGGACAGAGAAAGGGATAGGGAGATGGCAAAACCGCTGCATGTTTAAGAACATGACATTTTTTGTCGTACCGTTTGCTAAAATAACTTTGTTAAGATTTTTGCAAAACTTTTGCAACTCGCTTTGGGCCGTTTTTCGGCACAGTCAATACCCAATACCCAAACAGGTAAAGGGACAACAGTCGAAGAGAGGGATGGGAAGGAGGCACAAGGCTATGAACAGAGACAACAAAGCAACAACACGCACAAGCGTCCCACATCTCTGTGAAAGGGACAAATTTGACGTGGCAGCGTCTCAGCACTCCGAGCGTTTTGCTGCTGCTCACTGCATCTCAATGAGATCCGATAAATCTTCAACTTGCCAGTGAGACCAGCCACTGATCAGTCAACAGTCAGACAACAGTCGAGCCAACAGTCAACAGTCTCCAAGTCTCCAAGTCTCCCAGTCTCCGTTTCCCAATCTCCGATTCACCACTGAGCTTTTTCAATGACAGTCGTTGCTCTTGTTTTTGTTTTTGTTTTGTTTGTTTTTGTGTCACTGTTGTTGCTGTCTGTTGTTGTTATTGTTGTTGTTGATGTTGTTGATGTTGTTATTGTTGCTGCTGTTGGCCTGACCAAGTAGTCAGTGACCGATTTTATGACAAATGTATTTTATGAACTGTCAAAATAGGTGTTGAAAATGAATTAATTTTGCTCTCCACATCGCGGCAAACATCACAAACTTAAGCGTGACATTTGTAACAGCCTCAGTCGTTGTTGCAGTCGCAGTCGGCGTCGCAGCTGGCGTCGCCGTCGCAGTCAACGTTTGCTGCTGTAATGCTGAGGTCTGTTGCCATGGACATGGGCTGGGAGGGGGTTAGTGCGTATAGTTCAGCTGCGCTTGCGCTGCGAAATTCGAAACTGCCAATTACAGCTCATAGCCATATAGGCCGTTATCGACCAGTCTACCCCCACTGCTGCGTACTACTATATCAAATCTGTTAATTTAATCAGCAGTGGGCGTGGCACAGGCACGTGACAAACGCCTTTATTTTTTTATACTCATTTTTAAGCGCACAATAAGCAGCTGACATTAATTCAATAGAAATATATGTGATATGTTTATATACGATATATATAAATAATTTTCTTTAATTTATTTTGCTTATAATTTAATAATTTTTAAATAAAATATGTACTGCATGCTAAGATAAAGAATTACAAATTTTACGATTAACGTGACAAGTCAAAAACAATCAAAACCAGCAGCTGCCGACCCTACTGCACAATGCTTAACTCCATACAACTACAACACCATACCAGAAAAGCACAGCTGCATAGAGAGAGAGCGCTAATAATGAGAGTAGCAAAAGCAATGCAAAAGCATTGAAAATGCAAACAACAAGACTCTGCTCTCATTCACAGTCTCTCTCAAGCCCTCTCCCTCTCCCTCTATCACTCGCTCTGAAGTTTGCAAATGCAAGCAGAGAGAAACAGTTATTCCGCACGTGTGTGAGGCAGCCTCACAGCAGCAGCGTATTTCGTCTTCGTTTTCGTCTTCGATTTCGGCTTCCTCTTCTCTCTTTGCATGCATGTATGTAGTGTGTGTATGTGTTTGTATGCACGTAGGCAAACGCGTAATTTGGAGTATATGTGTGCATGTGTGTGTCGCTTTCTATGCAAGCATCTTTATGAATATGCACAAAAACACACACACACACATGCACCCATACATACATATGTATATGTACTTTGTTTTAAATTTGTTTTCTTTGCTCTGTTGCTCCGTTGGTGTTGTCTCTTTCGCTCTCCTGCGCAAATCGATTGATTTTTCTTATCTCTTGACAGATCACATTCAACTGTAAACAGTAGTCGATTCGTAATCTGCTGTTATGTTATTTAAATTGCGTTTATTATACATATATCGAACGAAAAGTGCAAAGATGGTGGGAAGAGGGGGCTATGCGAAATTCGACATAAACATGAAGTGTGTGGAGTAAAACAGCGAACAGTAGAACAGTAGAACATGCTCGACTTGCTCGCATATTAAATGTAAATGGAAGTGTTCATGGGAACAGAGAGACTGATAGATAGAGTGACAGACAGACGGGTAGGCAGACAGACGGATAGAGCGACAGACAGACGATAGAGAGACAAACAGACAAACATATAAACTGAGAGAAATTATGAGAAAGAGAGAGACTAAGAGAGAGAGAAAGAGAGAGAGAGAGACAAACAGACTGACATAAAGAGAGATAATGTCATACAAAGATACAAATAGAATCATAGATATAGATTTGATGTCTTCTTATCTAG
>JBANCZ010001293.1:0-22894 GCA_037040025.1 Sphaerogastrella javana | reverse complement strand
GAGAGAGAAACGATAAAGAGAAGAGAGAGAGAGAGATAGTGTGAGAGAGAGGGAGTGTGATAGTGTGAGAGGAAGAGGAGGAGAGGGAGAGAGCGATTTGGCGTCCTGCTGTCGCTATTTCAGATTTGGATTTGCGTTTGCCCGAATGTCAATAAACACGGACAGACAGAGAGACAGAGAGACAGAGAGACAGGCAGACTGAGCCATTGACATTTATTTTATTTGTATTGTAATTTTCTTTTCTGTTTTGTTTTGTTTTTGTATCTTTTTTTTTTGTATTTTTTTGTGTGTGTTTTGTTTTTGGTTTTCGGTGTTTGTTCAGTTTTCTTATTTTGCTTTTGTTTCGCTTGTTGTCAGTTGGCGCTGACAAAATTTTATGCGAATTGGTTTCGCATTTTGAAATAGTTTCATAAAAAACACACACACACACACACACATACACACACCGTTGTAAGTGTGTGGGTGGTGGATGTGTTTGTGTGTGAGTGTGAGAGAGGGGGAGGGGCTGCTCTGCGAGTGATTCCCATTTGACATTGATGATGTTTATTTATTTCGGTGAAAATGGAAAATATATACAAAATATACTCATGCACTCATGGCAGCGTCTCTCTCTCTCTCTCTCTCTCTCTCCCCCCGTCTCACTTTCTCTGTCTCTTTCTATCTTCCAACCTCTCTCTCTTCGCCTATTTGCCCATGCTCTTTCTTGCTTTTTCTGTCTTTTGTTTTCTTCTCTTCTTTTACCTTTTTCCTTATTCATTTTTTAACGATTTTCCTTTCATTTCTCTATCTCTCTCTCTCTCTCTCTCTCTATTAGCAGGCAGGAGACATTGATGGCAGCACATCCTGAAGCCGGGGTTGGTTTGATTTTGTGTGTTTCCTTTTTTATACCCGATTTTGCAGTTCGTTTTTTTTTTTTTTTTTTTTTTTTTTTTTTTTTTTTTTTGTATTTTTTTTTTTTTTTTTTTGTTTTTTTGCAAGTTTGACTTCTATGAAAGAGATTGATTACCCATAGATCCTGTCGAACAGTGAGTGCTTTTACATGTTGCGACACCCAATTTCTTTTTTATTTATTATTATTTAGGTGCTCAAATTTGATACGTTTTTCGGTTTTTCATTACTCATTTTCCATTTGATATTGCAGAATATTTTGCTGCTTTATTTGGTATATTTTGGGCTTTCATTTGGGCTTGCGGGCAACGTAGGCTCTGCTTTTGAGGCCTTGTGAAAATATTTAAATGCCAAATTGCAGCCAATCAAACAATTTTCCAATCAAAAAGGCTTCCATTTTGCCAATTTCTGAGTTGGACTTTTGTGCAACTTTTAAGTTGCATAATTCAACAAAGGCAGAGGGAGAGAGAACGTGAGAGAGGAGAGAGTGAGAAGCGCCCATAAAATGCTAGAACCCTATCCGACCTACTCCTTTCTATGGTCTCTAAACAATGACCAGGCTCTCTGTGTGTCTCTCTCTCTCTCTCTCTACCTCTCTCTCTCTTTCTCCCTCTCACTCTTTCTCCCTCTCTCCCTCTCTCCCTATCTCTCTTTCTCTCTCTTTGGACAGCATTTACCTGTGTGCAAACAGTCAAACCCCAGTGCAGACCCAAACCCCGACCCTAGAGCCGAAACCCTGTCCTATACACTGTTCCATTTGCCCTGCTCATCATCGTGCTTTTCATTTCGAATGCGAGGTACCGGCTACGCAATTACCATGAACAACAACGTCCGGCAATGGCACTATGTAGGTGGACCGAGGTTCAGGCTGTGGCCCAGGCCCAGGCCCAGACCGAGGCTCTACGTTAGGTAAGTCGTAAATATTCCAAATGTCATTTTGAAATCCTAATTTACGCTTCGTCGATCTAAAATGCCAAAAACCCAGAGTCTAACGCACAGCGCACGCACTGCAATTTGGCAAAAACCTAAACCCCCCTCCACCCCTAACCCCTTAACACTCTCAATCCCCCCAACCATCGTGCACATGGTTGCATCTTCAGCGTAAACTCATCGTCAACGGGATTGGCATGCCTCATCATCGTCAACATCAACTGCAACAGTAGAAACAGCATCATCATCATCATCATCATCATCAGCATCGTCATCATCATCATCATCATCATCATCATCAACGATTCGCTTTTGCATCGCCATTTTGTATAGAAACATGCAATCAAAATTTTCAAATTTTCCCTCTGTGAGTGCAAGGCTCCAATGTGCGTGTGTGTGTGTGTGTGTGTGTGCGTACGTCTGTGTGTGTATGTGTGTGTACACACTCTTCAAACAGACGGACATACACGCACCAGAATGAATTACAATCAGCACACAATTCAACGAAAAATGCCGTTCAATTTCTAAATTTTGGCTGTGCTCTCGCACTCAGAGCCCTGTAACGCTAGCCGGCCCTGACCACCTCTCCCGTGCCCCCACAGCTCAAGGGGCGCGTTAGGAAAATTAGTGCATTTTGGGCGATGGGGGGAAGACCCAAAAACAATATGTTTTCTAAACGGCATTTCCATTTATGTTGCATGTTGTGCACACATTTCCGCAAATGCAACTGCCCCTACCCTACCCTAACCGTATTCAACCGACCCGGTAGCGCCCGCCCACTCACTCTATAGAGGGTACTGTAAAAGCAAGGCCTACAACTACCATTTGCACATATTTGTGCATTTCAGTTGGGTTGCTCGGCTATGGGGTGCAGGGTTTGGCGGCATTTGGAGCGTTTTGGGTGCTGCACTGGGATTTTGAGTGCACTGGCCCAACGCCCAACTCATTGGCAATTCCGTTTTTGTGGTTCTAGATTGTAACATTTTGCGAGCTGCAACGATTGAAACTGATCAAGTTGGCAGTTTAACGGTAATTTCGTTAGTGATTTATGGCATAAAACTAACTAAAATACAGTTCGAAATGGTATTGGTAGATACCAATTTATACCCTACATATCATATCGCAATACTCTGGCCTTTTAAAGGCCATTGCCTCTCTCTCTCTCTCTCTCACTCTATATCTGTGTCTCTCAATCTCCCTTCCTAAAATTAGAACACTTGATTGAAAACAAATAAAGTGGAATTTCTTATAATTAAAAGTTATCGGTTATCACGTTGTGTTCCTATAGGCCCATCGTCTATCTTAGGGTCGCTCCATTCAAAATCAAAAGTTTCACAGCTTTTGTAGACGTGTCAAAATACTAAAACATATTTGAAATAATGCCACAAAGTCATCAAAAAAAGCATCACAATAAAAATCAACTAGAGCTTCTTTTGAAAGCCCTTCAATCGAAGCACCCGCACTTGGATTCAATCCACGGAAGTATTAGGTTCAAAGAATTTCCAACATAATAGAAAAATTTAATTTTGTTTTATTCTAAAGAATTCTTTTGAATACAATTAAATATTGTATAATATTTCAGATATATAATAATAAAGAATTTCGATCAAATACTATATGTTTACTTCCGTGGGGTCTTACATATCGAATTTTAATATATTTTTATAAAAAAAATATAAAAATGTTTAAAAGCACATCTAAATTGCACAAAAGGCAGCTCTTTTTCGGATCTGCCTAAAAAAAAAGGGTCTACATATTTAAGCGTCTATCTATTCGCTTAATTCTGTCAAGCATGCCCTACTAGAGGGTGCTCTAAGCCCTAAGTTTGAGAAATTCCTTTACATCGCTCGCATCGATACGATGATTTTCGTTTAATAACCAAGCAAGGGTAATAAAATTAAAAATACATTTACCAAATATTGAATTTCAATGTAAATGAATTAAAATTAAGCAACAACAAAGACGAAGTAGAAGATCGAACGATCGAATGAAAGAGAATAACAAATCATCAGGTCGACAAGACGACGAGTCGACAGGTCGACAAAAATTCGCTTGAAATCATAAAATCAAAAATTTTGATGGCTGAAAACACACAGAGAGAGAGAAAGAGAGTGTAAAACAGAGTAAGAAAAACTCGAATAATGATGAATTAATTGAGCATAAAATGCTGAAAGCCAAAGCCAAAGAGAACAGCCCGACTAACCAATAAAAGAAAACAAAAAACACAGAAGAATTAAAATAAAAGACAATATCATAAAAATTATACAGTAACCGATTTGAGCAAGATATAATACCAAGACAGCTTTCACAGGAGAGAGAGAAAGAGAGAGAGAAAGAGAGAGAGAGTGAGTGAGAGAGAGAGAGATCGACTGAATCTATAGTGTGTATTTCTCGGAATAAACATAAGAACTTTTTATGCTAATGAGCCGAATGGACAACCGACCTACCGATTGAGTGAGTAAGTGAGTGTACGAGTGAGTGTGTGAGTGTGTAAGTGAGTGTGTGAGAGTCCGGCGCATTAAATCATGCTAATGGGCAACCCACGTTCCGATCGGTAACCCTTGTAATGCCCCTACCCACTGGCCACTCTCCACAGGCACCGCTACCCTCTTTCAACGTTTCCCACTCTCTGGATCTCTGGACTGTTTCATTTAAGAGATTAAATTGATTAATTCTATGTTGGCAAGTCGCGAGCATATTTCGCTTAATTTCATTTCCGCCTCACAGCATTTACCCCGCCCAGCACCCTTCTCCACCGCCGGTACACTTGTTTGTTCCGCTCTCGCCAGTCGAGTGGCGCAATTTTTTACGCCGTTACGCACATAGGGCTTGCCAAAAAAAAGTGAAAGGGTTGCAAAAAATAAATATCTATAAAAAACTTTTACGCATTATATCGCTTTATTTTTTTTTTTTTTTTTTTGCTTGAACTGTCACCAGAAAATTTCTCATGGGGGTTGTATATGTGTTCCATGCGTTCTCTCATCAGAGACATTTAGTAGCAGACTTATTGATCTGAATGATGCGTTGTCAATCTTGTTTGATGCATCACCGTGCAAAAAAAAACAATATGTACATAAAAACACATACGACATTAATATAGCATAGTCGCTATATATGAATGCCAAAGGGTTTTACGTTGCTCATTTTAGACATGGACGTACTTAGAAGACCTGGTAAGAATACCTTAGTGTCGTCGGATGTATTATAATCTCTTGCTCTCCCTCTCTCTTTTGAACGTTGTGTCATCGCGTGCTTAAAGCGAATTTTCATGTCATCTGTCAAAGGGATTTGATGCGCCTTTTGTGCAGATTCTATTTCTGCTCTTTTACTTACGATATATTGAGCTTTGTATGCCCTAGGCTCTGTTTTGTCTGTTTAGGGCATAACATTTCCCAGTTTGGAAATTTCACTTACTGTAGGCCTACAGTAAAAACTAAGTTCACGATACTCTATATATGTAAAAATTTGATCTGCTTTCAGAAATAGTAATTTTATATATTATACAAAATATCAACGGATTTGTACATCTATTTTCAAAATATAATGTAATAGTATGTATAAGATATATTATATTTTAATGGTTTTGTATGCGGAGTTTCATAATAATATTCTTATGTAACATAACATAATTGTATGTTTAATTTCAAAATAATAATAATATATTAACATGTTCAAGAAATAGATTATATTTAACTAGTATTGTTTGTAGAGATTCATGAAATTTGTCTGGAATTTTAAAATTATAATATTTTAATATTAATTACAATTTTTTGTATATAATAATATTAGATTATATATGTATTAGAATGTATTATATATCGCAGGAATTGCATGTATAGTAATAATCAAAAAAGTTCAAACGTTAGATAATATTTTAATGGTATCGCATTTAGAACTTTATAATAATATTATTTTTATGTATTATGTGAAATTTCACTGTCATTGTATATTCCAAATGGTGTGTATTATAAGAAATATTGACATAGGTACGGTTTTAACTTATATATAGACAGGGCGATTCATAGTTTGTCATATATGGTATATGTTTGTCTACTCAAGTGATTTAGTTATGGTATTCAATGGGCTGTAGCCATATCTGAATTGGATTCATTTGAGTTGGGAGTATGGAGCATGGAGTATTGATGCCGTTGTCTTTCATAGAGATGCATAAATTTGGTGGCATCCACTTGAGGCACCGTCATTAGTTTTGGCAGTTGTTTGGACTCAACACATTTGTAACAATATTTGTGAACTAATTTTAGACAAAAAGAAAGTCACAATAACACACACACTCACACACACACACACACACACACTCACAAGGTGCTGGTAGAGCACAAATTGACAGCTCAAATATTTCAGGACAGATTTTTGACGTGCGTCGCGTGATTTGTCATTGACATCGTTACAGAAGGCCGAAGGGAGAGACAGCGGAACAGCGGGACAGTGAGAGAGAGAGAGAGTGAGAGTGATGGAGGGGAGATAGAGGGGAAGGAGGGCCTCCCTTATTGAATGTCGCAGACAAACGGGCTGCAACACTTCAAGCCGCGAGGCTGGGGGGAACTACGACTAGACGCACTTCATTTGTGCCGCTTGGATAAACAGAGTGCCTAGGGTATGCTGCAGTCGGGCGTCGCCACATTTTCTAATTGATTTTCAAATGTTTCCAGTTTGTATAAATAATTGCGTTTTTGACATTCTCATACCATAATTTCGGGATTGCCCAAAAACAGATCGAATGGTATAGACTGGAGGCCGCAACTTATAAGTTGTTCAGACAGGGCTGCATGGGGGGCGGCTGGAGGGTGCATGTAATGGGGCAGCACCTTGGGGAGTGCAGCAGATGCTGTGCCACATTTTTGGTTAATTTCCCGCTGGAAGCTTACATACAAATTCAATATTACAATAATTTAATTTATGTTTGCCATTTATTATTTTCTAAATTGTTTTGGAACGTGCCGCTGGCAGTTTGCCCCTCCCCCGCCGCCGCCAACATTTCATTTTACCCACCTCCCCAGTGCATCTCGACCGCTCGCCTCTCATAAATATCCGAAACTAATGATTTCTCTATCTCTTTTTTGGGGGGAGGGCCCCATTTGGAAAAGTGCATCCCATGGATACATTTCCGTGTCTGCGTGCAGCACGGCCACACTGTAATCCGCTATAATGTCGTTTTGTCGGCTACCCATACTGAAATCTCAAGAACTAATCCTTTGCCTCGCCTATTAAATGGGAACTTTACGTGATGAACCCATAATGAGAGCTAATTAATTGAACTCTTAGTCTTCCAAAAAATTAAAATTGGCTCATAATGCTACTCCAAACGTAACTAATTCCTGGCTTGAGTTATGGAAATGACTAATAGACGACAGAGCACCCAAAATAAAGGGAATTGAAGTGCCCTACTCCATTATTTCGGAAATAACAATATGAACATTATGGTTTTTACTAGAGACCTTTTCTATAATAATTGCTATCTAAGTCACAATGATTAATATGAAATATTTGTGCGAGATCAACAGGCAGTAGAAGGCGTGTCATACTCTACAAAGTCTAAATACTCTTGATAAGAGCGGCGAGTCAATTCTTTAGGCAATCATAGCCTCATCGTGCCAGAAAGAGACAGAAAACGCAGTCAACTTAGCTTATCTCTATGTGCATGTATTTGTGCACATGTAGGTATGTAGATGTAAATGTGTGCGTGCACTTGTATACACACACATGCGTAAAGCAATGTAAACAGAGCGCCAATTGTTGTTGTTGTTGTTTTTGTTGTTTTCGTCTTTGGTTCTGCGTCGATGGCAATAAAACAATAAATCAACTGCACAACGCACTCGAAATGCTCTACTCTCATTCGCGTTGTGCAGTCGCTCAACGAGGAACACAAAGTGCATAAGGAAGCAGTGTGAGCTTCATTTGCAGAGCAGTAGATGAAGAACGCGAAGAGTAATAAAATCTAGGAAAGTAAAAGAATATGCAAGCACATGCTGAAATTGGAAAGCATTAGCTGATGCAATTGCAAATACCCTGTGTAAAATATGCATTAATATGCGATATATGATTTTGAAATAGTATTTCAAAATATTTAATCAATAGATTCCCTTTTGTATGCATGTCTTTAGAATATTTTCATAAATAATTATGAATTTTAATATTATGCGTATATGTATGCAAGGTACTCATATAAATATATTTGCCGATAGGACAGTTCATACTACCCCGTACGAATTCGACAAAAACAAGGCAGAACGACAACGGCAACGGTAACGGCAACATTGCGAATTATATATTCAATATTCAATTCTGCCTTACACTATGCTTCTCAATAGGCAGCCAGAGAATATCAAAACACAAAGTCAAAACAGAGGCTGGAAGCTGAAAATCATAAGGAATATGTTACGTTAACATAATGTTATCAACTGATAACAGAATAAAGAAATGTTATGTTAAGCCGTCACTGTTACGTTAGCTTAAAGTTGGATCTCTGTTAACAAGAGAGAATTGTGCATACAGCGCTTTGATTTATTGAAGGCTGCCTTTGTGTATTGGATATTCAATGAAAATCTTAAGCTGACTCGATAGAACTCAGTATGGTGCAAGTTGAGAATTGTCCCTACTGTTTCGACATTTATTTAATATTAAATTCTTAAGAATGGATATATCTATGTATGGTAATACTGTTTATATTTGTGGCATCTCTTGCTGTTTTAGCAGCACTTTACATGATAAATATCCTTGACACACACTCATTCACACCTCTTGAAACACACACACTCATTCACGTCTAGTAGTTGGTTTGATTTGTATAGACTAGGCGGAAGGGAAAATTCGAAGGAAAGTCTAGGAAAATGTTGGCATCATTTCAACGCGATTCAAATTGTCTTGGACCTTCTAGATGGGACTAGGGGATGAAGCGTGCCAGCAAAACAGTTTGTTGACCCAGCTCCAGTTGCAGTTCCAACTCCACAGAACCAACAACATTTCCCATTTTCCATTTTCCCATACCATTTTCATGCTGTAGCAACAGACGATCTAAAATCTATATTTCCATCCACAAACCCAAGGTTCAATTGGCAGCCGAGCGACATTTTACACCACGCTTCCTTGTTTACAAGCCACCAGTCGGAAAGAGAGAGAGAGAGATAAAGAGGGAAAACGAGAGATAGAGAAAGAGGGTAGTAGTAGGGCAGAGGGGAGCTCAGCGCAGGAGTCTTGAGTTCTGAGTGAAAAGTGAAAGTGAAAGCACTTGAATCTGAAATGAATTGAGATGACGAAATGAAAATGAAAATGGAACGCTAACAGATGCATTCCTTGGTTTCTGAGCTAAATAAGTTGTTGCATTTACACTGAGAGAAATTAAGAGGCATTTACACATATTATCATAGTTTAATAATGTTCAAAAATCTTAAATAACAATATAATAACAAATATTTAATAAACTAACATAATTTAGAAGACATTTAATCAAGGTCACATTTTAGCTTACATTGACCAAACAGGAACTGTCATTTATTTTAAAAATATTTCAAGAATTCCTTTATTTTAATATAAAGCCAAATATTTAGTACATTATTTGCATTTATCATATACTTAATTATACTAAAATTATTATTATAATAAATATAATTAATTTATCGTTATTTTTCGTTGATCTTTGGAACATTGGTGCACATTTTCATTCTACAACTTTGTCATAAATTTCGGATACCTGCCCCACTCCCACATGGATGATCCCAAAAAACTAAAAACAGGAGAAACAGGTAACAAAATAGCCATAGCACGCGCTTATTCGGATCTATAATGTTGTGCTTTGGCACATATGAGCTGAATTTCATTATACACCTTCTGTCATAATCATATTTGTGATATCTACTCCCAAACCCCAATCTGGGAATACCATGTTAATAATCGGCTTACACGACGCTATTTTCAAGCTAGAACAATCAAAATCAATTATCGATAAGACTGTACAGTAGCGAATGTACTATACTGCACAGAAAAAACTATACTACGTCGGATATACAGAACTGCACCAAAAATACTATTTTTTTCCGAAAATACTAAACACAGGGTCCCCACTGTGCAGCCAGTTCCTACTGTTGGATATTTTTTTTATTGCTTCCGCCCGCTGAAAGATTTGCCAAGGATATTGTTCCTTTATCATAATTGTGCATTAATGCGTGAGCGAATCCTTTTCCTGGGCTAACCCAATATTTACATTAGCCACGAAATCATTTCATTAAATCTGTGACAGTGCCACCGAACGGAGCAGTGCCAGGGGGGCGGGGCAGTAAGAGCAAGTGCTGTGTGTAAACATAACGCCTTCCTGCCACGTGCCGCAAGGCGGCGACAATGACGCCAGCGACGCCAGGGGCAGCCCTTATCCTTTGCCGCTTACATTATGTAACATATTAATAATAAAATCCCTCATAAAATTATAGCAACACCATTGAAAGACAGAGACAGAGACAGAGACAGAGAGAGAGAGAGAGAGAGAGAGAGAGAAACATAGGGTTGTTGTTGGGTGGCGCGACCGCTTTGCGTGTTGCAAGTTGTTCATGCAACGCGACGGCTGTTCGCACATTGTTCAGTCGCGAGGGTCGCGTTATGAAATTATTTAACATAATGAGCACGTGTCACGGGGTCACGGGGTGCCCCTCGTCCTTCATCGCGACACACATAAAAAAAAACAAGAGAAAACAAAGTCAAACACATTACGTTTTCGATTTCAATTTCGATTTGGATTTCGCTCCGTTTTCGTTTCGAGTTGAAGTTTCCATATTATGGGCAACCGGAAAATATGCGCCGCGTGCCGCTATTTAGCGTCTATTATCCTTCGAACATATTTCTCACGTCCTACTGTCTATCAATTCATATCTATTTCTCTCACTCTCCTTTTCTCTTTCGCTCCTTTTTGTTCTTCCTTTATCTGTCCGTCTACTGCCCCCATGCATCCTGTTTGGGCCTTATCCTGTCATCGCGCCAGTTGAGCTGAGTCGACGCAAAGATGATTGCGTTTTCCGGAAACCCTGTCATGATGTTATGGTATGATATTCCAAAACAAAATACACATTAACTCCCCCCCACCCATTTCATCAAAATTGCCCATAAACGGAAACGGGTTGACGTCCTACAGATTAATGACGGTGCAGGGTTTCTTGAACTTTGCATCTTCTTTGAGAGATTTGAGATTTACCAAAGACATAAAGTACAATGTATATTATGTCATACATCCGGAATCTATCATTTTAAATGTGAAAGTTATAGAAATGTTCAATAGTTGGCAGAGCACCCATATAAATAAAAAGAAATTGGGCTGCTCTATTATGTTGAAAATAGCATCCGATATAAATGTTACGTTTTATACAGGAGGAAAAAATACCCAATCAAAATAACGTTACGGTATCGGTTTCGATATTCTGTACTTATTAATTCTTAATAATCCTATCCCCAACCCCCTATTATACACCCTGAAGTTAAAAATTGCATTACAACGATTAATTTTAACGCTAGAATGATAAGGTTTGAAACATTTATCAAAAATTACATTACACACCTATTTTTTTGATCGATTATCGATATCTATATTATCAATTATCTGTTATATCGTATTGCGAAAGCCACATAATAATGTTCGACCTACATTTTGAATAATATATATGTGGTTAATATATTTACAAATTTCTAAATTTGTTATAGTTTCCCAAAAATTCGATGCCAATTTTATTTTGGACAACCGTATATGTATAAAGAATGAAGAATTCCTATTGCATATTATGTAGTCTACAGATTCCAACATTTACATTACTAATGTTCATATATATGTATGTATATGTAAATTTTTGCACCCATTGAACCCATTAGTTTTCGGGCTCTCTCTTTTTTACTTTAGGAAATATCGTATATGGTATGCTATATCGCATGTTTTGAACACAATAAATTTGTTACGCTAACGAAAACTCTGTGAGCCGGTTCTCGAATGGGTTTTGTTAATTGGACTTGCACCCGGCGAAGGACCTTGAATATAGAAATCGTCGTACTCTTTTTTCCCCTAACCCGAAGTACAGAACAATTTCACGCTTAAATATTGAAAAATGATGCAGTGTCAATATTTGCATATCATACGAGTATCCCTTTGCAGCGTGACACAGGGTCGTGGAAATTCTTGGGAAAAGTCTTGGTCAGCAGGACAACAGCAACGCCCACTTTTGGAACTCCTTTTTGGTCAACAAAAGGGTAATAGCTGCAAATCCGTAACGCTCGATATAGAGTACAACTATATGCCTAAAATGGTTTTTAGTTCTTGTAGAGTGAGTGTATGGGTGCTGTATGTTAAGCCGTGCTTAATTAGTACGCAAAATATTTGCCGTAATTGTCGCAGTGCAACAGCATCAGGAATTATAATCCCTTTGATCGGATTTTCCGGTCAGCAAGCGTTCAAAACTGCCGCAAGGATCTTACCTGTCAAAGGGATCTTAGCTGCACAATTTTGCACTAATTTTTGCACGTGATCCCTAGTAACCTATCCATAGCTTTCTTCCTCACTCCATATGTACCTCGTTTACAGTATAGATCTATACATAGATTTGTCTTGTATTTTGTATTGATTGATCCTGTTTTGCGGGTTATTTGCCGGGCTGCGGTGAGGCGTCTCTAAAGCCAACAAAGACACACCGCCCTGATTTTACTATTGTTTTTCTAGATTCTATAGTATTTTGTAGTCCTTTCTCGTACCAGTTTCGATCCAGCTGTGCCTCTGCCTGTGCCTAGGGATTAACAGAGACACCGGACGGTTGTGCGAAGGCGTTGTTATTGAGACAGTTTACCAGGCATTTAGCTCGGCTTTGCCAGAGAACCCTCAACTCTCAGCTCCTAGGCTTTCGCCTGGCTGTCTGTCTATCTGTCTGTCTGTCAACTCGATCGATTGATTTGTCAAAAACCGCACAAAATGTTCAAGTATTTCATTGACCACCTACCTGAAACCCTGTCCGAACTGACCAAACTGACTCAAGATCCCGAAGAGCCTGGAGATCCTGAACTACCGCAGAGATGTTGCTTCTGCTGTTGCATTCGCCTGGGCCACGCTGCGCCCCTGAAATAAATCAATCAATTAAATTTTTATAAAACACGAAAAATATGCGACCGACGGTCGAAAAAACCACTGCAAAACCGTAATTAAAATTTCAACTAATATATATCTCTGTGCTCCAAGCAAACACAGACGACTTGAAGTCAGTTGGGTTTAGTTGTTCAGTTATTCAGTTTTTATTTATTTTGGTCAGCGTGCGACAAGCATATGACAGTTTGACAAACCGACTGGGCGCAAGTGAGGACCCCGAAAAGAAGAAGCAGTCATTGTGGAATCCCAGCTATGTCCGCTCTGACGTCTGACGGAGACAAAAATCATATTAAGGCGGGCACGTTATAAAACGACATGAGCTGCCCGATCTCAAGAGCTGACGATCTGACGACCTGACGATCCAGAACTGACGATCTGTCCGATCTGTTGCCCTACGTTTCGCATAACTTATTAAAAAAGCAAAACATTTTTTGGGCCTGAGAAATGCCGAAAATGGTCTGAGCCTCGGAAGAAGCGCCACTTGTACAACGGGTCTATAGTTGGTCCAGAGCCTTGTCATGAACAGGACCAGGCACTACAGGAGGGGAGGGAGGCGTGACTGGCCGGCGCCATTCATCATCAAATGTGCAGAATTCGTGCGCGAATTGTCATTGAACTTTAAGACAAAGGAATGAGAAATTGCAGTTAAAAGTAGATTGGTTTTATGGGAATTCCAGATGTATATTAAGCCGATCTCTAAGTGAAAGAGCTCTATTGTCAAGGCAACTCACTAAAACCCTATACTTACGGCGGAAATGAGAACAGTGGGGCCAAGGAGTCATAAAATTATTATAGGGTATTTTTGGGCCCCCCTTTGAAAATAAAGACATATTTCTATAAAAATATACTATCGTTTTTTATAATAGAAACATATCATTATATTAAATCCATTTTTGTATAGAAATAATCCCAAATTGCTGCTAATAAAAAATGTTCAAAAATTTTCAATAAATTTACAAACATTTTCCAGCTCATAAGCATCTATGCATATGAGGCTTTAGCCAGAAAACCCCCAAATGTTGCCACGTCGAAGGCCATAAATAATTGCAGCCGATCAGCCATGGCATATACATACTATATAGTATATGTGATGATCATGATGATGACAGCAATGAGCGCATTCTGTGGCTATGTGGCTATATGGATGGTAATAAAAATTTTCAAAAATATCATAATTTTGTCGGGATTCCGTTGAATATGGAGCCACGTTTGGGCCATTAAAAGGGTTCAAATGAAGCCGTAAAAATGTGCACAATAAATTATGCTAAAACTAACATCAATTACAGTCGTAAATCGAAAGTGAGAGGGTAGAGGTCGTTGATGGGAGGGTGCAAGGTGCAACGGGGACGCGCTGCAACATCAACTCCAGATGCCCCACAATGGAACCACAATAAAACCAAAAACGGAACTATTGCAAGGAATTAAACAGATCAGCATATTGGATCGTTAATATTAGATAAACGAATGAGTGACAGAGCTACCATCAGAGAAAAGGGAGCCAAGGAGAGAGGGAGAGAGTATGTGTAGTGTGTGTGGGGGCTGGGGGTGCTAGAACTCCCAGATTCTCATCATCAGTGTCATTGCGTTTCAATAGAAAACGCATAAAATTTGAGTAAATTGAAACAAATTTTTACAGAAGAAAAACATAAAACTGCACAGGGCATCGAACGACCGTCGATCTCTGGATGAAAAGCGCACGATTTTATGGATATTTGTTTTTCGCTGGTAATAACAACTGCAGTCTAGGAGAGAAAGAGAGAGAGAGAGGGAGAGAGAGAATGAGATAGTGAGAGATAGAGAGACTTGTCATAGGGTTGCATTTTTATGGCATTTCAAATGTTTCAGCAACGTAAGAAAATTTTCTGTTACACGATCATAAAAATTTGATTTTTCCACAGAGACGCGAGACATATCCTTGGCCTTGGCATAGACATACAGACAGACTGACAGACAGGCGAACAGGCGGACATGCTGACAGACGGACAGAGGGCAGACGGACGTACGGCTTTGCGGATAGAGGGATTGTCTGGCGGGCGTTTATGTTTACCAATAATAGAAAATAAATTGTCTGGTTTTAGATTTAGAGCAAACAGAACAATGCACGATCAGTTCAAAACGTAAGACCTACACCGGATCGTAAATATTATGTTTATGATATGCCCATTGACCCTGCATCCTTTCGACGAACGGGGACGTGAGGCAGAGGGTGCAGGATGTGTGTTACCTGCACTCGCGTCCATCTCAAGTGTCTGGATTATATCTTCAAACACTCTCTCTTACTCTCTCTCTCTCTCTCTCTCTCTCTCTTCCCTTCTCTCTCTGCCTTTCACCCGCCCTGACACGCGCTCGTAAAAAGTTTGGATCTATAGTAATTCTTATCGATACTACAATTAAAACTAATTATAGAAAACCCTTTTCGCAGCTCTGCCCTGATCTTCTCATCTTTCTCTTTACTAATAAACACCGTTATCGGGATACCAATAAAATTTCATTCTAATTGCAACTAATTGTGTGCGCTGTGTTTAATCTAATTTCTAGTTTTAATTACTCTAAGACGCGCGTTAAAACCTAAACATTTTCTGTTTTTTTTTTCTGTCTTTTTTTATAGAGCTACTGTTGCCATTAACAGGCATTAAAATAGAAAAAAAAACTTTATGACAATTTTAATTTGAACTAAGTGTATATATTTATATATTTCTTCTGAGAATGATCTATCAATAATCTGATTTGTATAATTCCTTGAATTTAATATATACAAATACAAAAATGTGCGTCATTAGAATACGTTTCATTTTATTTTTTTTATCGGATATGACTAAGTTACTGGAATTTCAAGGTACATTTCACATTAGATAACAATATAACCAAATTACACAGTTTTTTTGGAGGGAATTTACCTATAGAATTTAATGTATAATCTATTTAAATCATTCTAATTAATTAAATTCAATTAAATTTATTATTTTTAATTTCTATTATTTCTTTTATAAATATTTAAATCTATTAAAATATTTCATTGTTTAAGATAAACACAAAATTCAATGTTTTTGCAATTTGCTTAATTCAATGGGGGCGATAACAATATTCCATATTAAAAATTCCTTATTTATGGAATTTAAAAAATAGAATTAAATATATATAACATTTATTTTATTTAATTTATATTTAATATATACTTATTTAAAATTTAATATATTCATCTATTTATTTCATTCTTATAATGTAATGTAATTAACAAATATTTTTAGTAATCAAAAGTGGTTTTCCTTACCAAGTTACAACAATTTCTGCCAGTGCAAGGCAGTATTTTTACCAGCTCAGGTGGAACTCATTCATTCGTTCTTCTGCCACTCAAGATCCAATGCAATCCAATGCGACGATGTCAGCAAAATCTGCGCATATGTGTGTGTGCATGTGTCGGCATTCTGTTTTATTGCCAACGTACATTCATATCCACACACACATACATACATACATAGGCATGTTGATTATATTATCTCTCGAATTTTGACAAAGTCCATTTGCGCATCATTCATCCGCACACGAATGAGGAACGTATGCGACTGCGCGCCTTTGCTCGCATGGCTTTGCTCTCCCTCTCGGTCTATGTTCTATGTGCCCCTACGCTTTAAGCGCAATGTCCATCAATTTCGTTCGCTCACAGTGCTGTTCATTACGCAAAGTGTGCCGAAAAACCAATAAGCCGCAGCTTTTTTTGTGCACGCAGCGTAGTGCTTAGACGAAGGTTTGGCTTGGACTGTCTCTCTCTCTCTCTCTTTCTTTCTCTAAGTCTCTCTTGTCACAAGAGTCTTGTGCATAGAACACATTGTATCGGCAAGCTACTTCACTCGCTCACTCTCATGTTTTGTAAAGCTTTCTCAGTGCATGCAAAGAGAGCCATGCAAACAACGGGATCTAACAGTGGGAGTAGATCGATTTGGCATGTGCAAAATTAAAAAATCACCGAATTATTAAATTTAAAATTTTTTAAAATTTGAAAAATACCTAAAATGTTTTTCAAATCATTATTTATAATTTCTTATTGTTAAAATCAAATTTAATTTAATATTTGCTATGAAATTTCTATTAAATTTCGCCCGCTGAAAATGAAGCCTAATGAAAAGTGCTTAACTTTGCTGTTAAAGTTAATTTTCATCAATCTATATAATTGCGCTCTGAAGATGACACATAATGCGCCTCATGAGCAAATATAAAGGGAATTGGCACAGCGTGTAGCGAGGCCTGTAAGCATTTCATCTGAAGTGATTGCTGTGGCATGCCACAAAAGCTGAAGAGATTTACAATTGGAGTGAGTTTCGGAGTCGGAGTCGGAGTCAGAGTCGTACTAGGAGTCGAGGTCGGAATCGGAATCGGAACTGAAATCGGAATCAGTCAAATTGGAGTGAAAATTGTGCAAATATAATTTCCACAACAATTCTGACTTTTATTTATTTTTTATGTATATCTTTTTTTTGCGGCAAATATAAATAAATGCATTAAATTGAACAAGGGCGCACAGAGGTAAGGGAGGCTGGAGGGCGTGGCAGGCAACGCGCTAAGTGAGTGCAATTGACAAAGGGAAGCGAGCAATGAGAGCTAAAGAGCCACTCCAGAAATTATGCGTGCATTGAGCGAAAGGGAGTGAGGCATGGTAGGAGAGAGGGGTTGAGGGTGAGGAAGAGAAAGAGAAAGAGTGTGAGAGCGAGACAGGGATTAATTGTCAAGGCGACGCTCTCGAATCTGCAAACTGCGCTCCACTTGCGGCCAAATCTGTCAAATATTTGGATTTGCCAAATGAATTTTGATTCGATTAAGGTCGGAAATGAAGTCGAGCGTAGAGAATTTCAACCTCAGCACAAGGCTCTGGCACTGTACAGTGGCGCCATCTATAACCGAAACTGACAGTGGTACAGTTATGAAGGTCCTGCAGGTCGCTTATCGCAATTTGAAATTGGAAAATTATGAGGCAAGCGGCGCCTCACGCACCGCAATTGCATGGAGAGAGCCTTGTTATCCTTCATTGTTTATGATCTGTTCCCTTCTTTTTTCTTTCTGACTTACCTGTGTCGCAATTACAGATGCACCTACAAAATTTCTGTTTTATTTATTCTATTTTGTTTTTATTTTTATTTCTATTCCTTTTTTTTTTGTCAACTTGTCGTGTGTTGTGTCCTTTCTTTGGGTTTTCATTGAGAGGAGAGAGACACATGGAAATCAGAGCAGGTAACAAAAAAAGGAGCCATACTTTTTATGGTACTACGCACGCGGCCCTCTGAAGGGTGTATGGGTTTTATGACCATGACAATAATCTTAACAATAGAACAAAACATCTAGTATATAAAGCAAAATAAAGATATAGAGACTAAAATAATAATAGAGTGTATTGAAATTTCAATATAATAGAAAAACACTTAAAAAATAATACATTAATAATGTCTCTTTGATATTTCTTAATTCATTTAAGGAAAAACTTATTCAGCATATGAATTAATTGTTTATTTATTTTATTATACATATACATAATTAATAATGTTATATTTAAAATATAATTTCTTATTTTTTTTAAATATTTGTTGTCTAACTATAAACTTAATAAAATATATAAAAAAAACTTAATAAAATATATAAAAAGGAAAATATATATATATATAAAATATATAAAAAATAAATTAAAAATTAATATATTATTTCCAATTCTTTAAAATTATTTTTTTTTTATACTTTTAATAGGACGCAAAAAAAAAATCAAATCAAATAAATTTTCTTATGTGATAAATAAATCATTGTTTAAATTTGATTATTCTTTAATATTCTTAAAAAATTCGTATAATTTAATAAGTGTTTTTTGTTTATTGTTTACTTTTAATGAAATTTACATTATTTTTTATTTTTTACTGTAGTTTTCTTTGCCAGCCCTCCCGACTGAACCGTGTCCATCTGGATTTCTTTGTTTTTCTTGATTTTTTAATTATTATTGACTCCGGTTCATAGGTCAAGGGGCAAGAGGAAATCCTTTTTTAATAACATTTAAACTGCAATACCGCTCGGGGTTTCACAACCCAAAAAAAAAAAGAAAAACAAAAACAATTTATGACCTCAGGCCCAAAATAAAAAAGGAAAAGTTGCTGACATTTATTTTTCCTTATCTCACTCGCACGCTCACATGTTACAGCGTATCCTCGACTCTATCAATGAAATATTGATCAAGTCAACTCGACTAGAGGCTCGTCTGACACGTGAAACGTAGCTCTATGAAGATATCATTATGCATTTTCAGTTCGCTGTGACAGAACCCTCCATTGATTTATGCCTAATTATTTTGGTTTCATTTTCAGTTTTTTTCAGATTTCGATTCAGTTTTCAGTTTTCAAATTTTACCTGTTCTTATCCTGAACAGGTTTATATTTAAATCTTGCTCTATAAAAATGTTTATGCCTCCTGCTAAAGTTACTATAAAAATCTCTCTGTCTCTCTCTTTCCCTCTCTCTCTCGGTTTCTTACTTTAGTTTCAGTTTAAGTTTAGGTCTTATTTCAGGTTGGGGTTTATTAAAGGTTGGGGTCTATTAAAGGACACTCCATTCTCTGTCCATAAATGTTCGCCTCTCTGATTGAAAGATTTATGCCCGATTTTAGTTTTTCTTGTTATTCTAACCCTATGAACCTCTGGGCCAGGGAAGGGCTTGGGCTACCGATTGCAACCCTTCGATTAATTAACATAAATTCGAGATGTCTGGAGAATTATTTTCAATTCTTTTTTATTGATCTCCTTAAAATGTAAATTGAAATTTTAAAAATTTATTTTTAAATCCTTTTTATGATTTTCCACCTTTTTTAATGTTGAAGGAAATTTTATTTTTAATGTTGATGGATATTTAAAAAAAAAGGTTTAATTTAAAATTTTGAAGACAATTAAAAAAAAAACAATTATCAAGAAAATTTAAAAATAAACGTTTTATTATTATGTGGAATTTAATGAAACATATAGTATTAAGAACTGATCGAACCTTAATGTGTATTCTCTCTTTGAAGAGCCCTAATAATATTTTCTCTATACACAGAATAATATAATAATATTTATTTATTTTAGTGTAATTCTTAATTCTTTTTACTACATATAACATCATTTCATAAATATTTTTTAAAATAATTTTAAAAATTTAAGGATCTTTTAATTTCTTAAAATGAAAATAGAAATATTTTAAAATTATTTTGGAATAATATTATGGTCATATTTCATAAAAGAAAACGGGGTTTCTTCCATTTAAAACATTACCGTTTAGATAAACCCTAAAAATATCTAAAATATAATCTATATACAATCTATCTATGTATATATACAAAATTATATAATATAAAATTATAAAATATAATGATAATTCCCTCATTTGTTCAAACCTCTTTGTACCAACTTTATAATGTATAACCCATAATTTCCATCCTCCATTTACCATTTCCCCTTCTCCCCAATCAATATGCCATTGCGCCGCCTGATTTTGTCACCCCAGTTCTAATACCCTTTCCTTTCTGTTCCTTTTTATGTTCTCCAACATTTTGGTTATCAAGGCTCCGAGATCTTTGAATTTGAAATGATGTTTGCGGTGCCTTTGTTGCCCTAATTAAAAATCGAGGCAAACAAAAAACAAAAAACAAAAAAGTAAATTTACTTAAAAAATGCAAGAAAGTGAAGAAAGTGAAAAGGAGCAGGAAAAATGAAAGAAAGAAAACGGAATAGCTTCCTGTGTCGGTTGCTCAAAAGGATCGCAAATGGAATAAGCAAAGAGCAAATGGAAAACGCGAAACATGACAGCAAAGAAGAAGGAAAATCAAACAAATATATAGATATATATTTATATAGTTATGTAGTTATATAGTTATACATACATATATATGGCTATATATGGGCAGTTCATGTCGGGCATTTCGAATGTTCAAATCTTTTTTATGATCTTTCAAAATGTTAGATCATAGATCCTAAGTAAACGTTGAGCCTTGGCGCAGCAGCAAAAAGGATTTCTCACATACACATATAAGGTATATATAGATATAGATATAGATATACACATATATATTCCTGTAGGTTTTCCATATCAAGGCCCGTTTGTTGTTTTTCCGCTTTTTTCACACTTTGCCCCTTTGCGGCTCATAAAAATTATGCCAAAGACAGAGAGAAAGAGAGAGATAGAGAGAGAGAGAAACAAGTACATTTATTTCTAGGGTTTTATACGGTGTAGACGTGCCGGTACTCTATAGAGGGTGGCGGGGTCAGCGGTTTTTATGACCACGTCTCAGTGTTGTTTTTAGAATTTTAATAAATCTGAGGCAAAAACCAAAAATTTTATTTGATTTTAATTTTGAGGCATTTTTGCCGCCTACCCAAAAAACCCTCAACACTCAAAAACCTCACTAACAGTAGCTGAATATATATATATATGTATATACCATATATGTTGGGATCTATTAGCATTCTAAGCATGCGACAACCCCAAACAAATTTCTATCAAAACGCGAACCCATTTAAATCGCTGACAAAACGCGTTCCATGTCGGCTTTATGAGCTGAGGCCCCCAATTTCTATACCCCCCTCTCCGTTTCTCCCTCTCTCTCTCTCTCTCTCACTCTCTTGATCTTTCATACTCAATGTGCATTACTTATTAAAGAGCAGTTCTATTTATTGGGACATAACTCTGCCCCATGGTGAGGCCTTGCATTTCAAGTGCATTATCCAGAGATCAAAAGATATATATATACACCGCAGCCCGATTTCAAAGTGACAAAATGAACTATAGTAAGTTCACTTCGGTTTGATAATTTATTCTGATTTTTTTTTTTTTTTTTTTTTTTTTGTGAAGATCTATTATTTCGAACGATCGGATGATTAGATTCACTCTGTCAAAATCATAAAAGGTTTTTTTCTCAGTGTACGTATTATACTATGAAAATTAACAATTATCCGTTTTAAACTTGGATATTTCATATTATTCATATTGCAATGAAATTAATATAAAATAAATATTTTTTTTATATATTTTAAAATAGTTCAAACAGTCAAAATAATCTAAATGATATTTATATTTATATTTATATAATCATATATATAATTATAAATATACAATATACTACAATTATTTTTATTTAAAAACCTTTATAATAATAATATAATTAAAATGATTAAAATATAATAATTAAATAATAATAAATATAAATATAAATTAATTATTAATATAAAACTCATCTTATGTATTAAAAAAATCCATAGCGAATTTTATATATTATTCGAAAAGTTGAGAATATTTATTATATATAACTATCATTATTTATTTATATATATTTAAAAAATAACAACAATAAAAATACTCAATATTATATCTTTAAGTATTCATTATTATAGATATATATTTGAAAATGTATTTAAATATACTATAAATTATTTGAAATTTAAAAACCTTGCTTATAATATAATAATTGAATAATAATAAAAATCTCAACTTTTAAGTGCTTAAAAAATTCCGTTTATATTGTTATTCGCTTATTATAAATTTGAATAAATAAAGCGTTTTTGATTAATTTTTTATTGTTTAACAAAAAAAACCTTAAAAACTGTTGAAGCGATCGTATCGAAAAATATGTCGTTTTTTTTTTGTTTTTAGCTAATTAAATTTTGTTTAATGTCCGCCATTTTAGGAACCTTGGAAAGCAATAAAAATACAAAAATACAACGAAAAATGTGAAAATAAAAAATAAAAATAAAAATCTTTTGTTTATGGTTATAAGCTAATGGAATTTTAATATAAAAAAAATAGGCATGCCAAATCATACGCAAACGTTTTTTTTTCCTACGGATTTTTATGCCTATGTTTTAAATATGCACACGCACACTTACACACACACACAGACGGGCACTCAATACGCATACATATACACAAATACACACACATGCATTGATTCGCATACGCATAC
>JBANCZ010001292.1:0-22898 GCA_037040025.1 Sphaerogastrella javana | reverse complement strand
TGAAAGTTGAACCCCAAGGGTTCTTTTTTTCAGTAAAAACCCACTTTTTTGTGCAGCATTTGATTTTTTTTTTTTTTTTTTTTTTTTTTGTTTTTGCTACGTTTTTATTGTTGTCATAATGTGGTGGTGATGGGTGGTGCTACGCTGTTACCACTCTACGTGGGTCGTGCGCTTACTAACTTAACTCCGCTTGCTGCCGCCGTTGCTACAACCAGTTACACCTTTGCCTGTTTGCATTTTTTATTGCTTAATGTCCAGGTAGACTCTCTGCCAGGAATTTCCATAGTTAAGCCTTCCCTCTCTCTCTCTCTCTCTCTCTATCACTCTTCCGATTTTTCCTTCACACGCTCTTCGCTCGTTCTTCAGTCACTGAGTAGAGTTTACAACATTTCTTTTTTATGCCTGTGCCTTTCGGTTCTATCTCTCTCTCTCTCTCTTTATGTCTCATTCTGCCTCTTTCTTTCTCTTTCTCTAGCTCTTTATTCTGTTTGCGCTTGTTTAGTATTTTTCCGTTCTGTTTTCTCTTTATGCAACATACAAAGGTATGTTATTACCTTACGTTACCCTACCTCACCTTGCCTTACCCTTACATTCCCTACCTTACCCTACCTTTCTCTACCTTACCTTACCCTATCTCATCTTACCTCTCCTCTCCTCAGCTTTCATTTCCATACAATGTTGTTCTTAGTTGCTTTACCTCTTTCCTGTTTGTTGTTGCTGTTGTTGCATGTCGTTTTGCTTGTTGCAAGCTTCATGCGTCAAATACGGATATTCAATTTGAGCTCAATATACTTGCATTTGATATTAGTTTCGCCTGCATTTCCTATGAGGAAAAAAATGCGGAAAATGCCTCGGCCTCATGCTCTATGCTGATGCTCATGCGTTATGATAATGCGATGCTTGTCAAACTTATTGAAAATCAAAGCAATCATACGCCACATTGGCCCGCTCGATGCTGTGCCAAACAGTTTTTTTTTATAAACTGCTCAAAATACTGTCAACACTTGAACAAATTTTTAAGATTTTTTAAAAAATTATTTGGAATGAAATTTAACAATCTTAACTTAGTTTAAACGTAATCATATTTCTAAAAATTGAGAAGAAAATTTCTATTATAGTTTAAAATTCAATAAATAAAATTCAAATACAAAAATGCAATTGATTTAAAGTTGAAACTTTAAACGTTTATGCTTTATTCCTTTGTCTAATTTTTAACAAAAAGTTTCGCTGAGTGTACTTGATGCTTGGGTCCAGTCATGAGTCATGAATATGCACTCAAGCATCATCAAATCCTGACTGATTGCAACGCATTACGTTTCACATTTTTGGCACTCGATCTTTTGCTTCTTTTCGAGGAGCAGCCAGCACCACCCAAGCACCCAACCATCAAACTACCCAACCACCCGCTACCCATCATTGACCAGTGGACAGCAGGCAGATAGCAGCCATGTGCTCTTCACACTCCCTGTGGAGTAGCCCGGTCTCCCGGTGTCTAACTCGGCGCTGGCTCTGGCTAACAGACAAATCGCTTTGATTGATGCCGTCGGTTCAGTGCATTTTCCAGGCTGCAACTTGCAGTTTAGTTGGAGGACCCGGCCCCGGCGGTTCTGTAATTGCTTTTGGGGCCGCACCTCAAAAAGCTTGAAACCCGGTTTCTTTCTTTAGGGGCAACAACACAGGCCAACAGCTAACAGCTACAGCCACATCTACAGCTTGGACTTGGGCTCAGACTGTGGCCCTGTTTCCGTTTCCGTATCCGCATTTTCCGTATATTCGTGTCCATGTCTGTGTCGTAACAATACGCACGCAATTACCGCAGTTGCAAGCTGCCAGCAAACAAAAAAAAAAGAGCAGAGAGAGCAGGCGAGAGAGACGGAGAGAGAGAAAAAGAGAGCGAGTATGAGAGAGTGGAGAAGAAAAGTTGGTATTCCCTGGATGCTTGACGAAAGTTGTCGTAGCTGCCGGGCAAAGCAGGCGCAAAAGTTTTGTAGCTCTAATTGCCCAAGTGGTTCATCGAGTGGCATCAACGTCCTCGTCAAGATGCCACGTAATGGAGCCATCCTCTAGAACGGTTCCTCCAAGCTCCCGCTGCTTCACTCCCATTGTCTCTCCTCTCTTTCTCTCTCGCTCTCTGTCACTCTCTCCCTCCCTTTCTCCCTCCCTTTCTCCCTCTTCTTTTCCTTTTCTCTGTCTTCAGTTGCACTCAAACTTTGCTTGTGAAGTGGCTGTTTGTACGTACCGTACGACTCTTCGCATTGCCAACTCATCAGCCACAACTTCTTGGCCATAAAATGCACAATCAAAGCTGACCCTTGGCGTCACCATTATTAAAACAAAATAAAAATTCTTCACACACACACATATAACATTTACTTATGATATATATATATTTTTTTCAATTTATTAGAAGGCAAAGTTTTATGGCTAGCCTCAATCTAACCTCACTCTGTCTTGCTTACTCTTTGCATCTGTCTCTATGCCACTTGGCCTAATGAAGTTTTGGATTAGACCAAAAGCCAAGGCAGACATATGCACAAAAAAAAACACACACACACACAAAATCTACAGCTTTCACATATGTTAAACATAAGGGAAAGTAGGAGAGGGAAGAGAGAAAGAGACTGAGAGAGATAAAGATAGAGAGAGAGAGAGGGATTGAGAGAGAGAACTAGTCATAGTGCTTCTATGAAGTTCTGCATATTTGGCTAGTATATTTTGTTGGCCCTGCATTTACCTTTTCTTGACTCTGGAACGTCCAGCATTTAACTTTTGACCTACACTCCAATCCCTCCATTCCCTGGCAACCTTTTGAGATAATAACTTTGCCTGTGCTTACACATTAGAGTGCCACAGAAATTACAGTTACATCTACAGTTGAGTGTTAAATGCAGCAGCACACGGTAAAATAAGTTAACTTCAACTTCAACTTCAACTGCAACTTAAAATAAGTAACAAATATTTAGCAAGTTAGCAGCTACAACTTGCTGGAAGTCTTTCTCAAAGAGAATGAAATCTGCTCTTTGTGAGGCTTAAGTATTTCTTGAAATGTAAGATCTACCTATTCAAATAATTATAAAGCGTTTATTTAAAATTATTCATCCATCAAAATTATTATTTCTTTATAAAAAATTTAGGTAACTTTTAAGATTTGTATAAATACTTTGGACTAACTTTTGGGCTCTTAAAAAAATTACGAAAGCATTGCAATAATGATAATGCGTTTTCAAGATGTTATTTTTAATTCGATCTGGGGTATTTAATAAGAAGTGTTGAATAGCCTCTAGTTCGGTAGATGTCGCTTTTGAAGCTATCGGTTTCAAAAAAAAAAGTCAAATCCTTTTAAAAAATTTTTGAAGAACGATTGATAAATCTAAAACATTTCTAGGTTATTCTAAAGCATGAAAAGAGTACGATCAATATCATATGATAATGTTTTACATTATTAACAACATGCTTTGCTTTTATAATGAAGTAAATATTTTTTTTTAAAGTTAATTAACTTTAAAAAATATAATTTTTTTAATATCAAAAGAACATTTTTATACATATGATGCTGCAAAACGTTGATACATATATATATATACATATTTCAAGGTTCAGATGCGGTTCTCCAAAATGTTTTAGTTCAAGTAATTCTCTAACTTTTTGCTTAGTCAAATTGAAAACATGATTCAATTGAATCATTTCTTGCCTGAGTTTGATTTCTGATTGCGTTGAGAGTTTTTTGATTTCTATTTTAGAAGCATTGAGGAAAAAGTATACATCGAACTAATATCAATACAATAATTTGATTCTATTGGATGCAATTGTGCATTGTTTTTAGCGCATATTAGTTGTTAAAGTGTTGGGGCTATATGTTATATTGAATGAATATCAATTGGCATAGAAAATGAGCAGAAAAATATTGATGCAAGGCAGCAATTGTTTGCTGCTGTTGCTGTTGCTGCTGTTACTAATGTTGCTGTTGCTGCTGTTGTTGCTAATGTTGCTCGAGTTTTGTGCAAATCAAAATTCCATTAAACTTTTCAGTGTGCCCGCATAATTTTGCAACATTTTGTGGTTGAACTTTAGTTTTTGGCACATTTTACTCTACTATGCTACAGCTATATGTACATCTCTTTCTTGCTCTTACTCTTCCTGTCCCTCTCCCTCTTTCTCTCTCTCTCTTACTCTCTCTGTGTGCAGTGGCTCTGCGGTTTTTAATTAAAATTTGTTTGCTTACACACAAAAGCCAGAACGGAACATTTCGCTGCCATTTGCCATTGTTGATTGTTGTTGTCTTGGGGCAGTCAGTGGGGTTAGAGGGGGTTAAAGGGAATCGCAAGTGGACATAGGGGGAAGGGGGGAAGCGGTCTGATGAACGGGTGGCAAATATGTCTGCTGCGTCTAATTAGGAGAGCGAGCACAGAGCACAAAATAACATTACGTATACGCAGCGTGTGCCTTTTAATAATGCCGAAAACATTTTGACTGACAACTGTAAACAGAGAGGGGGAAAAGGAAGGGGGGCAACCGTAGCAGCAACAGCAGCACAAAAAGGGAGCAAAACAAATAATACAGCAAGAAGGTTAAACAGAATGAGTGGAGAGAGAGACAGTGAGAGTGTGAGAGGGAGAGGGGGAGAGGGAGAAAGCCGGGCGTGTTGCGGCTAATTGAAAAAACACATTTTAATAGCATAATTTTTGGCGTTGCGGTTGCGACAGCCTTGAAATTTGTGTGAGTGTGTGTGTGAGAGAGTGTGAGTGTCTACTGTTGCTTATTTTGCTTTCTTTTATCTCCCTCACACACTTTCTTTATCTCGCTCTCAGGCCTCTCAGACCTCTTCAGGCTGCGGTCGCCTCATTATCATGACTTTTCCTAAGTTGTCATCGCATTATTGTAGCTGCTGCTGCTACTGCTGATGTTGCTGCTGTTGCTGCTGCTGCTTTTACTGCTATCACCTGGCGTCGCATCTATGGCAAAGATGTCACGTTTGTTTTTTCTTTTCTTCATTTTTTTGTTGTTGTTTTTTTTTTTTTTTTTTTGGTTGCCTTTAGATCAAACACTATTGAAATGAAATTTGCTTTTGATTAGACAATTTGTATGCAACTGAAAATCAATGCGTGAACTTTAATAAAATGAAATTGAGATGCGATGCTGCTGCTGTTGGTGCTGCTGCTGCTGTTGCTGCGACACTCGACTGCCTTACAGCTAAATTAAATTAAAAATTCAATGACAAATACATTAAGAGCGTAGCCTCAGATTGGATTTCAGCGACAGGCGACGAGATGATAGACAGAAAGACAGAGAAAGAAAGAGAGAAAGAGAAAGTGAAAGGGACAAACAGAGAGAGAGAGAGAGAGAGAGAGAGAGAGAGAGATAGATAGAGAGAGAGAGAGGAGAAATATATACAGTCAGACAGAAGATTGAGCAAATTTCTTATAAACACTTCAACTGTAGCTGCTATTATTGTTGTTATCAATGTTGTCGTTGTTGTTGTTGTTGCCTTTCTTATCATTGTTGTTGTTGTTGCTGTTGTTATCATTGTTGTTGTTGGTATTGTTGTTGGCTTTTGCGTATCAAATGAGGCGTCAAAGGAAATAGCATCTGTTGTTGCTTTTGATGTATTCTTCTTGGCCTGGATGGCTATGAAATTTGTCTGGCAAGTTTTAGGAGCGTTTAGTCTGCCCTAGACACACTTAGACCATCCAGCCATAGTGAATCTCAATTGTTGTTTACACATTTTATTTATTTATATCTTTCTCTCTCTCTTTCTCTCTCTCTCTCCAATTTAGACCATTTCAACTTGTAAGTGTTATTATACTGTGGCTTGTGTTAAAGATTTAGCATGGCCCATGAATACGTTAGAATGTTTAGCTAAATTTCAGCGTGAAAAAATGCAAATATTTGATTTACTTGAATTTCAAATAGATCTATGACTAATAATAATAAAATAATCTAGAAAATATACCAAAATGTATATATTAGAAATAAGAAATTCACCTTCATTTTAATCAACATTTTTAAAAGATTTTTAACAACCTTCCAAAAAATCTATAAAATTCTTAAATATTTTAAAATTAAACAAAAAATATTTGCATACTATTTATATATAGAATATTGTATATTATACCATTCTAAAAGCATGTCTAGCCTACAGTACCACAAATCTTTAGCTTCTGCAAAAATATTTGCTTTCCAAATCGATAAACTCCATAATTTTCGTACATATTGAACACATGACACGCCTACAGAGGCCTCGCACCAATGTTTATAGCACTGACAATAAATTTGCACAAAAGGCAACACACACTCTAATCGAGTGTGGCAACAGTGGCGGCAAAAAAAAAGTGTCAGCCACAGTGCGAAGGCAAAAAAAAAAATAAATAGAAGCAAAGCGAAACAAAGTGAAAACTGGAAATCGAATATGCCAAATAATAAAAAAGAAAGAAAGCCAAGACTGCGATTTATATAAACACACATACATACACATATATGTGTATGTGTATGTGTATGTATATATAAATATATATATATATATGCAATGCCTTTTGAGCGTCCAGTGAAGCGGCAAATGCTTTTGCGGCAACTCGCCTCAAATGGTGCAAAAAGAAATTGTACAAAAAAAAGCAGAAAAAAAGGAGAAAATAAGGCAAAAAATAAGGAAAAAAAATATTGGAAATGAAAAGGAAAAACATTTATGCATGCCTGCACTACTTATAGTATGTTCGAGTTCGAGTATATTGCAACAAAATTTATTCATTGTGGGGCCAAACGGTTGCAACTTATTTTTATGCCTGTTAATTGCTGGAGTGGCCAATGTCCATACAGCTTACTCTTGCCTACTCTCTCTCTCTCTCTCTCTCTCTCTCTTTCTCTCTCTCTCTCTCTCTCTCTCTATCTCTCTCAATCTCACTCACTCTCACTGTCTCTGTCTCTTTCTATCCTTGTGCACTGGGGACCACTTTGCATACGCAACTGTCAACTTTTGCCATTTTGGCCAAGTTCTCGCCAGGCGGAGGCAGCCCATCCCAGCTCTCCCTGGAGTTGCTTTTTACTCTTCCCCTCTCTCACTCTCACTCGGACTCTCTCTTTCCCCGTATAACTCTTCTTCTTCTTCTTCTCCCTTCTCTCTCTATTACTCCCACCACCTGCTTTTTGGGGTTTGTCCCCTTTCTGGCTCTGTAAATATGTGGGCATCATAAATATTTTCCAGTCCATTGATTTTTGGTCGCTGTGGATGCTGTCGATGTTGATGATGTCGAACGGACGGACGGACGCAACAGCAGCAGCAGAAGCCACAGCAACAGCAGCAGCAGCAGCGCATTTACCAGCAACACCATGCAGCCATCGCTCCCATCATTTGCGTCTGTTATCGATGTGTTCCTAAAAACCACAACAAAAAAAATTTAATTCACATTTGCTATGCCATATTGAGCAGTTTTAGAATGCACAAATGTTGCATAAAGTTAAAAAAGAAAACGCCAAAATTTTAAAATATTTTTTAGAGATGTCTGCGTGATCTAGTAGATATAGTTAAACAGGTTGAACGAAAGGCAAACGTAGAAATTTATCAAAGATTCCGTTGAATATAATAGATCTAGTTAAAGAAGTTATATATAATACAAAATTTTGTAGACATTAATAAGACATTTTAGCGCATTCTAATAGATCTAATTTTCCAGAGGTTGTACTAGACCTAATAGATATAATTAAACATTTTTAACTCAAGGTAAACTTTTGAAAACATTTATCAGAGATTATGCTGGATCTAATAAATCTATTTAAGTATGCAAAATTTTACAAACATTTATAAGATACTTCAACGGATTTTAAAAGATCTACTTAATCAATTTAAACATAAGGTAAAAAAGTAAAAACATTCATTAAAGATTTCTTCGAATTGAATAAGCCTATATCTAATTTGAATGAAATTTATCACAGGTTTCTGTGAGTACTTCTAGATATATTTCAATTGTTCGTTTATACTCATGACAATAATATATATAATATATATATGTTTTTGGTTTAATATATCTAATATCTAAAATTAAAGCTTTACATAATTCAAACTCTAACACAAAATTCTTAGAATTACATTTAATTCGCTTAGCCATTGATATTGAGGTGAAATCAATTTGTAAAACATCAGCGGTAACTAAACTATAGACAGTTTCATTGTTTTTGTTGTTACACCGACAATGCAAAGTATAACTACAACTTAACCCCTTTCACCACTCTCTCCACTTCAATCCCCTCCACCTCACTCCCCCCCACTCCCATCACTTCTACGGGTTCCTGAGCGAAAGTCGCCTATTGCATCCTTAACAGTTGCTCTCTCGTTCGCTCGTGTTTTGTTTTCAGCAACACTTGATTGCTTTTATGTGGCATATGTGTGTGTGTGTGTGGCCATGTGTGTGAGTGCGTTAATACATGTGTGTGCATGTGTGTGTGTGTGCGTCATTCAGTCAGTCAGTCACGCTGAAACTGAAAAGTATGCTACATGGCAAATAGACTCAAATTATGTTGTCGGCAAAGCGAGCGAGACAGCATGATTGTGTGCGCAAAAGCGATGAATGGCACACACACACAAAAAAGTGAGTGTTTACGTGTGTGTGTGAGTGTGTGTGTATGTACCCATACTGCCGAAAACATATTATATGTACACTGGTTCATAAATATTTTTGCTCAAGTTAATTGAAACATTACCCAAAAAATGCTTGTTGGCAAATATTGAAATATTGCCGCTATAGCGGGTCAAAGGGGACACACTCACACACTCAGAAACACTCACATTCATACTCACTCACACACATACACACACACACACACGCACACACTAATGGGCTGTATACAAGTTTTATGGTTATATTTTGTTGGTAATTTTTTTCGTTTTTGTTTGAATTCGAGTTTCGATTTTTGCTCTTTGCATATAACGATTTCTCGTAATGATTTATTGGTCTGTTGATGGTGGAATGAATGGTTTAGATTGAATAAATTACAAGAGCCTACTGGTTTTTATGTTAGCGATAAAGAATACACTCCCCTCTCTCTCTCACTCTCTCTCTGTTCGGCTAAAGTTAAATGGTCTAAACCATTTTAATAGGTTTTAAAACCAAGATGAGCTTAGACATTAATACTTAAAAGAAACATTTGAAAAAAAAGGGAAATTTTTATAATATAATAGGGTACATTTAAATGTAGACTAATATATGTTCATATATACCATAATATGGAAAAGTATCTATCTTAACTAAGACAACTTTAAGCTATATGAAAGTATGATTTCGATGAAAAAAGAAGATCAATATTACAAGTGTAATATGAAATGCACCTAAGGCTTCCAAGCTTCGAAAAATTGTTCGTCTTCGTAATCTTCAAGACATTGCACATCAAGTGGAATTGTTCTACTCGATCTGCTTGATATCTTTAATAGTTTGTTAATTGCTTTAGCTACATTATCAATATTTTCCGAATTCAATGCACACACATTAATGCAACCATTTTGGGCTATATAGACATGTTGATCCTGTTTCAATTGTTCAATTTGTATGGCTAAAAAAAACAGAAAATTATTAATTACTTTAGATACTAAGAATAATCCTAAACTCTTACGATTTAGACCTATATGCGCGTATGGGCCACACTGTTCTATGAGATGACTCCAGCGTCCTGGAGTTGCATATCTCATTAAATCATTATAGAGTACTTTGCGCTTGTTCTTCAAGCGATTCGAGATTTCTCCAAGTGATGACAGCCTTAAAAAATTTATATAAATTATAGAATTAATTATGCATTAAATATACTTTTTACCATTTGTTTTTATACTCCTCATTGGTCAGAATTTTGGTTACTATGTGGCTGCCCAAGGCGCATGGGTTTTTATAGCTATTGCTTATGAGATATTTTAGAGTTGAAACTATAGGTCTGACCAATGATTTATCCTTAACAACAGCAATCAAGGTTCCAACGCGTTCATCTAAAAATCAAGGTTTAAATAATTTGAATATTTGAATATATTCACATTCGTACTCACTATATAGACCCATTATAATCGAAAACGATTGAACTACCAGCAGATCAATGCCCTCGCACACGAAATAACGTATGGGCCAGGCATCCTCCTCCGCATCGCCGCTAGCCAAGCCTTGGTAGGAATTGTCGAAGAGGGGCAACAGTTGCTTCTCTCTAACAACCTCGGCAATTTGTTTCCATTGTTCCACTGTGGGATTCATGCCAGTGGGATTGTGACCAGCCGCATGTAGTAAAACCACGGAGCCATCAGGTGCCTCGGCCAGTGAACGCAACAATCGCGCCATATCAATTTTCCGCTTTATCTCATGCCAATAATTGTATGCCTTCACTTGCTTAAATCCCGCATTTTTCGCTATATGCACATAATTCTCCAATGTTGGATTAGATAGGTATATAACACTTTTTAGCAACTGTTTCGTCAAAAATTCTCCAGCCAAGCGAAGTGCACCCGTTGCTGCTATAGTTTGTACTGCTGCAATCTGGAATGTGTGAAATGGAACAAGTCAAGAATGGAGAGTAAAGAGAACTGAAGTTACAGTGGTGCAACGCGATTTAAAAGTAGACAATAAAGAGAGAGAAGTTACAATAAAGAGTAACGAAAAATAGTAAACACAAGTGATTAATATAATTGTATGAACAGAAAATAGATTAGAAAAAGAGCAAAAGGAGAAGACTACTGAGAAGCAAAGTAACAATGATAAATTTTAACTTTTTTATAAGTATCAAATTTGGAAGTTGAGAATAACATTTACTACTTGAACGGGAATATTTGAATAATATACATAATTTGTAATTGATATTATTCATATAATATAATAATATATGTGTAAACATATGAAAATTTCATTTTTTTATTTAATACTCACTCGCCCCTCTTTGATTGCTTTAGAGTTAGCGCCCAGAAGGAATTCTGTGGCCGCTTTTAAATATTCTAAATTACCCTCCGGTCCAAAACACTGATCATTCAGTTTGTCATCATCTATGACTTCTTTGGCACATTTCTGCACAATTGGCATTACCATAGAATTATTGCCATCAGTGAGATAAGCTATTTGATCATATAAATTGTATACAATTCTATAAACTAGAATAAAATATATGTAACTTACCATTAACGTCTAGATTAATCTTATTTTTATATTTGTCGAGAGCGTATTGACAGGTCAGTATTTTGGACTCGGTTGCTGGAATGACTATTAAGCTCGGGAAATTTGACTTTGGCATAACAGTAGTGGAGTACTTTTGGCTTGAAATGTTGAATAAGCTAAAAATAATAAAATAATATTAAAATATGAAAAGCATGATGTACTATCCTTACATTACCTTGTTTTGGTGATCAACAAATGTGAGCAATATGGCAACATTTTTAATTGTTAAAAATGAAACCGATTAAGTAACGACAAAAACATATAAATTTGACAAAAATTTTGTACAACTGACATCTAAATTAATAAATATTTTAATGTTAACCTTATACAGCCTATTCTGTTAAAATTGTTTCTATATAATTTCTGGAAATTAATATTAAATAAAGAAAATTTCTTAAATTAATAGATAATGAGTTGAGTGAATAAAATCATTTATTAAATACATAACCGTGTATAATTTTAGGTGCAAATTCAAAGCAGTTACACCTTGTTAGCACATAATTTTGTCATGTTTACGGCCCTGTTAAGTGTATGCGCTTGAAGCAAACTATCGACTTGTTTGGGGTGTTCTACCCCAAAGCAGTAACAACTTCAATTATAACAACAACTACCATTACATACATAAAACAACAAATGCTATAAGAATAACAATGGTAGCAACAATAGAACAACAAATTTACAGACTAAAGAAGTACTTGTAGTTTAGTAGATGAAACAGAAGGATAAGTAATAATTGATTCTCTGATTTATTTTATTGATGTTTCCTTATATTTTGAAACGAAATATATGCAGATTCTATAATAAAATTTAAAAAATAGATTGAATAAATAGATTCAAAATATTATAGAATTGAAGGACTTTTTACCCCATAATATTTGTAAACTTTTCATATTTTCGAATCCAATAAGTAAAACATTTATTTCTTTATGGTCAATATTCTTGAAATCAAATCATTAGACATTGTAGGGTATTTCAAATAACAACAAACACAATAACATTAACAGACACATCAGGTCGAATTTTGTGATTTCAATGTTTCAAGTTCCACTTGATGTTGCTGTTGATCCCACTGTTGTTGTTGTTGTTGTTGTTGATGTTGCTGCTGCTGTTATTTAGGTTTGCTGTTGTTATTTCTGTTACTGCAGTTGCCGCATTGTCTTCGATATTTGAATTCTGGGAGTTTTGCATGTCAGACATTGATGCTTGCACAGTGGCCAGAGTGTGAATTATTGAGCAATTATAATTTGAGAAAATATAAATATTTTAAATACAAAATAGTCAAATATATTAGAGATATTTAATAAAATATTGTATGTCTGTAAAGCTAAAAATTTTAAATTAAAAAACGTTATTAAGGAAAAAACGTTTAATTTATACAAACAATTTTTTTTACCTTTTGCTTTAGGTGCGGTTTATATAAATAAAATTTAACTGAATTGCCATTGCAGAGAAGTTTTTCACAATTTTTTTTTTTTTTTGTAATGTGTTTAAGCTCTCATGCCAAAACACAACACATGCCGAATAGATAGAGATACAGATGCCGCTGTAGTGCCTACAATCTGTGCAGTTGCGGCACCCTTGCTCCTTCCGTTTGTCTTTGGCCCTATAAAATACTCGTATCCCGTTTCCGTTGCACATTCATACAAACAATTGCGATACGACCGCAGCGGTGTGCGTGTTTAATGGTCTGCTATGGTAGACAGAACGACAGACGGGGAGATCTGTAGAGGAATGAGTTACAGAGCATGGGGTCTACTCTATAGACAGTCAGTCAGTGGAGATTGAGAGGTCGGAAAATGGGAGGGTGTGGGCGGTGAATTGGTTGTTGGTGGAAACAATTTTTATAAATGTTCTGCACCCGTACAATGTAAAGGCGTGTGTTGAAAGTAAACGTAGCTATCAGCTTTTTGTCGTCCTTGCTCATCAATTGATGCTGATGTCGTTGCGGGCGCCATGAATGCATTTTATTTTTTATGCATGAAGTGTAAATGAAAATTAAATTGACTGTGCGAATCTGGCAACAGAGAGACAGCGAGGGAGAAAGTGAGGGTAAACCGTTGGTTGGCACCGTTTTTACATTGCCTGCCACGCGTCATACGCATAATAAACAACACTGAAGTTCTGTTGAGGTCCAAATACCCTTGATAATTGTTCCAAATGCACTGGAACTTAAACAATAATTTGAATTTAATAAATATACTGCAAACTCTACGAAGTAAAATTATTGTGACCGTATCAACTCATAAGTAAATTTAAAATATTTTCTAATTATTTTTAAATGATAGAAATATATTTAATAATATATTTCCAAAAATGCTGAAGCTATGATACAAATTAAATTTAGAATATTAATAATAAATTTTAATAAATATATCATAATTATGTTATATCATATTATGTTGTATATATTATAATTATGATTGATATAATTTTTCACAAATATTTCTAATACATGCACTGTTAATTCAATTTAACGTTTATACTTTCTTATTCGTCCCACTGTCCGTTCTAAATTCGTTTCATATCTGCTGTTAATTTTCTATTTGTCTCAGCTCAACTTTTCGTGTCCTCTTTGATCCGCGGTCCCTCTTTCTGTCACTCTCTCACTCTTTCTCTCTCTCTCTCTGTCGTGTGCCTAGTGCCATTCAATTTACTCTCCCGTCTACTTAAGCCAATAAGCGCCGTTATTCGTTTCTGTTGCTTTGTCTTTCGTCTCCTTTATGTTGCACTATTCTCATGCGCTGCTCATCGCTTAGACTCCGCTGCATTGTTCGTCTTCCTTTCTCTAATAGAATTTTTTCATCGTCGACCAGGTTCCGTTATCGTTTACGTCGTCCGCTTTGTTCTTTGTATTTGCTTACAAGTTTCGAAGCTTGCGCTTACACGCATACATACACATACATGCATACATACATACATACATATGTATGCTTGGTTGTGTCTCGAGTGCTTAGCTGTGATCAGTTCGCTTTCGGTTGTCTGATAAAGTGGAAGTGCGTAAAAATGAAAGCTCAAGTTCGTCTTCGTTACTCCAATGGTAATTTTTTCGTAAACAAAGTTCCGTTATAGTTTTCGTCATCCTCTTTGTTTTCTATATATATTTACAAATTTAGAGGCTTGTTCTCACACTCATACATACATACATATATGATTCGTTGTGTGGCCCAGAGTTGAGCTTTGATCAGTTCGCTTTCTGTCGTAGGATGAAATGGAAGTGCCTGGGAGTAGGTGGTGGAGTGTGTTTATATTTCCAATCAATTTCAATTATTATATTAATTTTGTCTGTGACAGTGTCACAAGATGTATAAATATTCGAATTAACTTTTTCAGTTAGTGTATCAGTGGAACGACTTGAAAGTTGCTACTGACCTCAGAACGAGACAAAAATTGTTGCCCTTTTTCCATTTATTTATTTCCATGCACATATTTATATGAGCTTTTTATGTTGCGTTTTTAATTAAGTTATAAAATATTAATTTCTTTCTGTATGTGTGGATGTGTGTGTGTGTGTATGTGTGTATGCATTTGTGTTTTTTATGATTGTTTGTTGTTGTTGCTGTTGCTGCTGCTGCTGCTGCTGCTGCTGCTGCGGTTGACATGCATTTTGTGGTCGCATTGCACCACCAACAGCAGCAGCAGGAGCAGCGGCAGCTCTGTGGCAATTTGCTGCATGCCACATTACTTACATCTCTCTCCTGCTCCTCGTCTCTGGTCCCCCATTCCCCGCACAGGCACGCTGTGCTCCATGGCATCGCAGCACTCACAATGTCAGTGCCAGACGAGGCATCGGCTCAGGTTTATGTCCCTGACAGAGTTTATTGTGTCTTCAGTTTAGCGCACAGCAGGAGCATGCAATGCATGCCAACTCTTTTTCACTCTCTTCCCTCCCCCCCCCTCTTACTCTCTCTCACTCACTCACACTCTATTTCTCTCCCTTACTGTCCCCATGTAGTTCCTTTCGCTCTGCCTTTACTATTTTCTAATTCCGCTTTCAAGCAGCTGCTGGCGTTTTACGCGTCATTTAACCCGTTCGATTTGTGTTGCGAATGCAAAAGAATTTACACAGTTTTTTCTTTCAGCTCCACCTGCCCAGCATCAGCAGAAGGAGCAGCAGCAGCTGTTGCCTTTGTGCCTGACCTACCCCCATAAATATTGAAATCAATGCGACAAAACAAACTATCTGTAGTTTAAGATGTTTGCTCGAAATCATATGATTCATGTATGTACTTATACCATAATTGAATGAAATTTTAAAAGATGGATTACCCTTTGAATAATATAAACTTTACTCATTTTTAGAGGCTACTTAAAGTGAGGAGTGCCTGTGCATAAAAATGTACAAACATTTTCAATATGGATACATCTATATAAATATTCATGAATATGTATAACCAGAGGTAAATACATATGTTGAAGTTATTATTGCCTATTTATTTTACTAACATAATGTATTGATAGTTCCAATAGATTCATATATGGAACCTTTAGAGGACATCACGTTATCTTCCTATTTCTGTCAACAATCGACTGCCAAAAATGATATCATTTAAGTAAGTAAAGCCGCCAGCCATGCCATAAAACATTAATATTACATTCCATATATTTGAATAGGTCTATAAAATGAATTATAATGATGACCCGCATCGACCGTATGAATTTCATTGCTAATGTACATTGAATTTGGTCAGTGTAGAAAATGTGGTCAGTCCTTAAAGTCAATGTGCAGATCATCAATCGGTTTTGTAATATTTTCGGCATTGTTGCATTTGATTTTGATGCCAAGAATGAGAGATTTGTTAGTTCCAAAAAATGGAAATACTATTGCATTATATTCTATTGGACGATAATATTTTCCAAACATACCGTGGAAATGGGATTTATTTTGTTGACATGGAAACTTAAAAATCAAAACAATGAGTATATGCCGCCCCTATATCATATGGTACGTTCCACGTACTTTGGTATAATATTCTGTAGTACACTAACTGGTTGGAAACTCTTGAAGCACCACGAGAATTTAAAGGAATTGTTGAATCTTTTTCCATATATGAGCGGCAAGCATGATGAACTCTTTGGGAAGTCTCTGAAAATTCCCTGGCTATGTGTTCTGGTACATTGTTTTCGTGAATTCTATACGGCGTATAGAGGTGGAGGCTCTGGCTTAGTTATAATCGGTGCACTGATTGATATACGTGCTAAGTCAATGAATTTCCTAATAGATATTTCTATGATGATCCATTTAAAGTTGATCAAATCTTTGTACGTGCATTTACAACAATATGAGACGCCCAGCAGAGTAGAGCGTTCCAAATATTACAATTATTTTTTAAAGTTACTAAAAATGCGACATCTCATGCAGATCATATGGTGGCCCGTTTATATAAGTCGTATATACTTTGACAGCATAATGCTACTAGCCAACGTGCTAACGTACTATCCAAAATCGGATACTAAGTTACTGATTATAAGCGTTGTGTTTTATAGCGTTATGTTTTCCAATAGTATAAATGTTTTACGAATGGCACGACTCATTTATGTATTGGAAATGAAAATATTGGATTGCTTATACGAACGCGAAATTTTCCTATATTTAAGGCGACCCCAGAAGAAATATAATTCACTTATTTTGGAGGTGAATATTTCATTTACATTCTTCACTATATTAAAATATCTAATATGTTTTTTATATTTCAGTTGGAGATACTTCATGTCAAGCGCTGCACCGCCAAGGAAAGGTCTGTCACCTTATCGAACTACATTTATTCCATTAAGTCAAATTATTGGACACTCTATCAAGTAAGTGTATATTGCATTGAGCAAACTAATGTTGTGCAAGGATATTAACTAAATATACTCGTAAAATATATAGTCTCTATTGACGAAAATGATTCACTATTAGGCGTTTATTGTCATATATCAATTTGCTCAATGTCCCATCGATATTTACCTATGAATCACAATTATAATTATTTCAATTGTAGCAGTTCGTATTAGTGCTCAGCATGTCGAAACATGGAAAACTCCTCGTACATTTTCTAAGCAATTTATGCAATATTTTTGCTATAGTTGAATTTCGTTTCGATACGAAATCGGAAACGTTTGTACAATCTAAATTATTGCATATATATATTTGGATATGTCATTGGATTATAATGTGCCCCATATATACCATATCAATAATAGGATTGATAAAGCAGTTTCATGTGATAGATGAAGTCAATCATAAATTAATGCCTATTGCTTATTATATAGCTTATGTAAATTTTATACTGAATGTATTTAGTATGGCGATAACCTCCAAAAAACTACTGGAACATCGGAAACATCTACATAATATACTAACCCTATTTGTACAACTGATCAAAGATCATCGAAACATCTTTGGACGATCTCTATCTATACCTTGGCTACTTTTAATACTACATCTTATTCGCGAAATAAGAGTCTGGTGTATCGTACCTGACAACAATTGGTTTTTCGTTTTATATTTTTCACGTTGCTGCTTGTTGTGTTTCCTTACGGACGCGATTATGTTATTACATTTAAAATGTATTCAATCCTTGCTAAATTATATCAAACAATGTGGAAAAATTGGTAACACGAAACGATTGTTGTACTATAACTATTTCGAGAAGTTACTCATCGCTCGCTCAACTATTCAGATCTTATGGTGGCCCATCTATTTTTGTAGACTCTGTAATGAATTCGTTGTTTTGCTCTTCGAAATATTACAATATTATAAAAAATTGGAGACAAGAACCTTGTTGGGTATTGTTTGCGCATGTGTAGCCGTGTCGAACATGATTTATGTCATTATGATGGCCCAGAATATCTATCGCATGGAGAGAGAGATATTGAATAAGTTTTACATACGAGAATTGCTTAAATCGATAAATCGATGGGGAATGCAGAGGAGAAACTTGCGCTTTTTGTTTGTGAGTATTGAATTATAATGTTTACGTATACCCTGTAATATATTTGCTAATTAAATTATTTATATTACAGCTGGAACAGACTCATTTAAGGCGTTGCATGCTCCATGAGCTTGCGGTTCACTGCTCCAACTTTATTTATGTGAGACGGTCACTGTACTTGGACACCATTAACTTTCTAATTAAAAACACATTTCTAATAATTGGTTTTAGCATGACATATGCTTTAACTTTATATTAAAACCAAGCATAATTGGAAGTATAAGCAAATACCCAGTAAAACCACAAAAGAATGTTAGACACGGAATCAATAATTATAATGAAAACACATAAATATAATATAGTAATTATGGCTAATGGAAATTGTCTGGAAAACATTAAGTATCGCTAAGGATTCATAACCATAATACTATCCAAATTGCTGTCAGTTTGTATTATGCCGAAATACTTGCAGGTTCTCTTGCAATTATTCAACGGTCTGTACAATATTCTGGCGATTATTGAATTCCGTTTCGATGCGCATCAAGTGAAATTTGTGAGATCTCGATTTTGGCATCGCTATGTTTGGATATGTCAACGATTTCTGCTGGCCCCAGCCTATATCATAGCAATATTAACCATACTGTGTGACTGGACTCTGGAAGATATTAATGGCAAAAACATGACAATTGTTTATCACATGCTGTATGTGACCTTTGTTATTAATATGTTTATCAACTTGAACATACTCTGGAATTTACATCATCAGCGTCAAATCCACTTAAAATTGCTTAACCTCTTCTTAGCTTTAGCTAAAGATCATTGCCAGCTCTTTGGCATGCATTACACTTTACATATGACTATTTTACAGGGAATAGTTCATTTTATGCGTGAATGTTTGGCCTGGGCCATGTTTCAGGATGGCCTCACCTTGGCCGATATTCATGTGATCATATATGTTAGTCGCAATGTGTTTCAAGCCTTTCTAACAGATGTAGCCATGTTGCTACACCTGAAATTCATACAATCTTTAGCAGATCACTTGGACTCACATATTGCAAGCAGAATGATCAAGAAGAGACTATACTACACCTACTATATCAGTTTAATCAGTCTATGCAAGCACATACAAGTCATTTGGTGGCCCGTCTATGTGCTAAGACTTAATAATGAAATGATGATATTTCTATACATAATTATGGAACACTTTCGGGGACTCAATGCACTCAGTTTGCTATCATTTATTGGAACTTTAGTCATTCTTTCGAATATGATGAATGTTTTGCGTATGGCCACAAACATTAATGAAATGGAGTCCAGGATATTATATTGTCTATATGATCGGGAATACTGCGACTTTCTTATTTGGCCATATAGTGAAAGGAATTTACTGGTACTAAATGTGAGTATGTGATTTTGAATATATTTAATAAATTCTTAATACAATTTTTCTTTTCTAGTTGGAGCATCTTCATCTTAAGCGCCTAACTATTATGGAATCTAGTATAACATTTTCCAATTGCATCTATGCTGATCGTACATTTCGGCTAGAGGTTCTCAGTTTTCTTTTCAAAAATATAATTTTAGTTATATGTTTTGCCATTACATATAATTTAAAATTCATTTAGATCTCCACTTAAAGCTGAAGGAATATAAAATAAACATTTATAACCAGAGGGCAAACAGAATTAGAACATGTTTATTTAAATTGAATATAAAATTTATTTATATCAATTTAATTTTGACACACATTCGATATTGTATTATTCACATCTTCAGTTCATTTATTCCAATTTATTAAATTATGTTAAAAATTAAATTAGAAAAAAAAAAATATTGTTGCCTGAGCAGAATTTGTGGCATGGCTTAAAATAAATTATAGCCAAAATCAGGGCAATTAAATCAAAGCGACGTCAGTAACTCAAACAGACGGCGACTCTCATGAATATGCAACGAAATGAAGCGTTTCAAGGATTGAAGTATTGCGGCCTCACCCAGGAAGCGGCAGCAGCAGGAGGAGCAGCAGCAGCAGGAAGGGGAATGGCAGCAACATTTTCGTGATTGAATTCATTGATGAACAACAACAATAACAACAACTGTTGCTTCTGATATTGTTACTGTTACTGCTACTGTTGTTACTGTTACTGTTGCTGCTGCTGTTGCTGCTGCTGTTGCTGTTACTGCTGCTGGTTTTGTTGTAGGGGTAGAACCGCATCAATTGAAGTGTATGCAAGTGATTGGCCACATGTGGCAAGCAGGTTGAACAGCAACAGTAGCTACATTCATCCCCTACCCCGCCCTTGTCATAGCCTTTCTACCCACGCCCTCTGTCTCTCGCTTGCACTGTAATAGTAGCGCTTCATTCCACACAAACTGTTCATCGCCTGGACTACGACGACTGCCTTGTCCATCTACAGTCAGAGCAGCGTGAAATCTGTGGCTAGGGCATTGAAACAAATCACCTTGATTGATGATTGGCATTCCGTTGCCAAGTGGATGGGGTGAATGGGTTGGATGCTGCAGTAGCCATAGCCACAGCAATATAACCTCTTACCCTTTGCCCAGGTAAAAGTGTGTCCATCTCTCCCGGCCCCTCACAACCAAAGCCCCAAAAGTCAACCGCAATTAAATGAAAAGCAGCGGCTGGCAAAGGGCGTTGAATTGTGTCGAGTGTTTTTGGGGTTTTGGCGTTCTACTACTGTATGGGGCAATTTGAGTTGATGTTTTGGTTTATTGCTGCAGCAGTCAAGTTTGTGGCTTTTTGGCCAATGTACAAGCGTAAGAGCGTATTGTGGGGCAGCCTCAAATTGTTGTTCTTGATGTCAACGTCAGGGTGACAGAAAGAGAGAGAGGGAGAGACAGGCGGAGATACTTCAATCATGAACTCTGCAGTTAATCGAATTAATATCAACAGTCGTTGACAGTTTATTCAACTAATTAAACATTTTTTTTTTTTTTTTGCTAAGGGAAGCACTGCATAAACGAGTTTACGTCGAGCCAAAACAGTATAATATAGCTAAATCAAAGTATACGGAGTATAAAATTTATGTTAATGCAATCCTTATTTATATTTAGCTGATATCAACCCCGAATTCTCGTGAAAAACTATCAGCATATTACTCAGAAAATCAAAGTAATCGTTAGTATTACTTAAACTTTATTTCTTTTAATTTAGCTGAAATCTATCTACAAATTTCGTGAAAAATTACAAGAATATTACGCAGAAAATCAAAGTAATCTATAACACTACCAATTTTAATTTTTATTTAGCTGAAATCTATGTATAAATCTGTTGAAAATGAACCAGATAATGCGCGGAAATTCAAAGTAATCTTATTTTTATTAACCTGAAATCTACATAGAAATCTCGTCAATATTTAACAGAATATTACGCAGAAAATCAAAGTAATATTTAATATTATTAAAACTTAATTTTTTTTTTTTAATTTAGCTGAAATCTATAAGAAATCTATTTAAAATTAACCAGGTTATACGTAGAATATCTTTAATACTACCGAACTTTTACAAGGACCTTAAATATTCGATATATTTGTGAATGCAATGTGAACTGTAAGAACCTTAAGGTCAGCACATTCGACCATTGCATTCTTAATTATTTTGTATACACATATTGTATATATTTCAATAAAAAAAATACATCCTATATTTGCACAGCTGATTGAGGCGAAAATCATTTTGAAACCGCACAGTTCTTCAATCAAAAAAATAATCCCTGGAAAGGTGAGTTGTAGGACTGACAGTGACAACAAAAAATAAAAATAAAAAAAACAGAGAGACATAAAAAATTGAAATCAAACAACGTTTAAATATTGATTAAAAGCCGCCAAACCAGTTAAACGTCAGCAAATTGTATTTTTATGTTAAGGCCATTAATGAATATCGGATGCAAACAGTTGTAACACCAACAAAAACCAAAAGAAAAATAAAATGGGGAAATCGAAAAGAAGAAAAAACTGTAGTAGATCTTTGGCAAGCCAAAGCAAAGAATTCCAGACTGTGCACTGAGAAAAATATATGATGTAGAAGCACAAATTCATACAGTAATAACTTTGAGATTGTCTTTAAATTGTTCTAAAGAATATTGATAGCAAAAAAATATTGAACAAATATATTGTTTGGCTTATAAAAAGTTGATCAATGAATAAAAAGTTTTTGAATCTATACAATTTCTTGAAGTGCAGCGAAAAAAAATTAAATTTAAGCATAGATGAGGCAGCACCAGTAACATTGGCAGCACTTCGATTAAGTAGCTCTGTAAACAGCAGGCAGGATGTCTGTTCGCCTCTTTCTCTCTCTCTCTCTCGCTCTCTCTCTCTCTCTCTGTCTGAGTGTCCGTTAGTCCGAATGGCTAACCAAAGCTGTCCAGGAGCTATCCTAGAGACTGCAGTGCCCCCAACCATACACTTGAAAATGCATAACTTTTGAATGCGAAAAAGAGAGAAAGAAAGTGAGATCTCACGTAGTAACAAGCTCTCCATGGGGCCTCAATCATGGCCAGCAAATGCCACGGAAATGGTCTGCTCCAGCTACTTGCATCTGTCCAACTTGTCCATTTTGTCCACTTGTTTGCCACGCTTTTAATGCATTTTACGGTATGCTGGATTCCTCTTAAAATCGCAGAGCTTTGTTTAACTGCAGAAGCAAAAAAAAGCAATGCTATCAATGCAAATAAAGCTGATTAAGAGGCTGGCCAGGCTATATATATATATGAACAACTATATATTTAAATACAGTATAATTCGCTTAGCTGCCTCGATGCTTAGCTGCATCGTCAAGATAACTGCCTTAATTTCTATTTTTTCTG